>OZ037778.1:2917500-3025000 GCA_964035525.1 Porites cylindrica | reverse complement strand
CTCTCTTTAGTCGTTTTCGTCGACAAAACGAATAGCAATATCGCTCTTCGCGTCTTCCGCCATTTTTTTCAGCGTCAATTCGTGAAGGACGCGTGGCTCTGAGCGTGGGTCATCCACGCAGAACACATCCGCGCTATGTGATTGGCTGTTGTCTAATCCCCCTTGGGATCTGTGGTCTTAAAAATAACTCGAGACGAATTACCTACCGAATAGGGTGTGTATGGGGGATGCCTTCTCTGTCCCCTTTATCCTCTCTTGTATTATAACATTGAGCCTGAAAATATTGCATGGTACAAGAGTAGCACAGCCAGCTTAAATTTTTTATACCTGACTTCTTTGGACGAAAATATCCCGCCCTGCTCGAATGAAGTCCGCAGCATCAAAACACGGTTCAAACTCGGTGGTAACAAACTTTCCTTCGGCTGCCAGTTGATGCCTGTCCTCAACTGTCTGTGTCGGGTAATTCTGAGGACATAAATGCACAAGATAAAAAAGTTTACTTAATATATTGTTATAAGTTATTTGGTAACTTAAGTTGGCAACAAAATCGAGTCAAATGGCCCAGACATCTGTCAGAAAATAAGACTGCCTCCACCTCCCTCATTGAAATTAGGTTCTTTGATGTTTTCTTTACTGGGAGCTTGAACAGTACCACAACATTGTTTGGAAGGGATTGGTGGAAGGAAACTTGCTTATTCCCTATTGAAGTGAGAAAATTCTTGTATAGGAGCTGTGTAATTGTATGATCATGATGATAGAAGATCAGAAAATAAGAAAATAATATGATTCTAGATAGGATAATAAAATGCTTATGTCTTTAGAAATAAAATTAATGGTCAACTTTTATGACGCTTAACATTTTTTTACCACGTGGTGAATTAAAGGCCTTTTGGCAAGCATCTCCACTGATTGAAGGACTAGTTACAAAATGCGACTTTTACTATTTTGCAACCTTTGTGCACACTTTATCCTCAGTTCGCAATGAAAAGAGTAAGGCTCTTTGTTAAAGATAATACGTGGAAGGAGGAATTGAGCTTTAAATCCTTCCAGAGCCATAATAAAAATCGACCTGGATAGGTTCCTTGTAACCATGAAGGTGTTAAAATTCAAGATGATTACCTGATCATACAGGTCGTCACTCATAAGTGGCTTAGGCGCAGTAGTCCATTTGGCACCTCGTTTAAAGTACTCCTTGAGAAGGGGCCTGTAAGCGCGGTATTCAAAGAACCGTGATCTCCAGGCCATGGGGGCCTCGATGATCTCATCGCCGACAACAATCAGAATGTCTCGTGGCATAGCTGCGTACATCCCAGAAGACGTAAAATCTGGAGTCGTATAAACCTACAAAGAACGGAAGTGACGATGCGAAAAAAATCGCTAGGCATTTGAGGGGGGCATCGATGAAGAATGAGTGATCTTTGTTTCATGCCAAGTACAATCTGTGGAAGCCGCCTCTCCCGTGTTTCAGGCCTGGGTAGATGAGGAGAAAGACGAAGCGCCTAACAGAAGCGATTGTCCCCTTCAGAGAGTGGAAGTTTTTTACTCTTATTTCTAGAATTTCTTTTCTCTACTATCAGGCACTGCGGCAGGATCTTGGAAATTGTTGCGAATTATTCAAAAGTTTAAGAAGTTTAAGGGTTTATATTAAAACTACCAATGACAAGTAAGTTAAATAAATCAACAGTTTGTTTCATAAACTGTCAGAATTATCAAAAATTCTTTTAAATATAATTTTTTTGACGTAAAATGGCGACCATGAACAAGAAAAAAGACTTGCCGGTACAATGTCTATCTGTGATTTTCAGTGCTTATTCACTACTTTTCAGTCCTAAATTCTTCATTAAATAATTGTAGTTAGAAAACAAATTCTGGTCTTATGAGCAGTTTTACCTGTGAGAAGTCGATTGCTTCAGGGCGACGCACAACGACTCCTTCGTGCCGTAAAATCTTACAAAATTCCTCCACTTCGGCATGTGCTTTCCTAAGATGTTCTTCAGGGAAAGATCGACCTGCAAAACGGCGGAAGAATGACCAGTTCTTCTCATAAGTGTTTGTTTTCACTTCAGCAGAGAACTCCGGTACTGTAGCACCTGAACAAGGACAAAATCAGCATTAATTACTCAAATGAACGTAATGGGCAGAGTCCAACTGCTGAACTTCGGTCAAAAACTTTATTCCGATTTTATGATTCTTCCATTAGGTATTGTAACCCATTTTAGTTTTATCTAATCGTACAAATATGTGCTTAGCTCTTGTAGTGACAAAGGGTGATACTGTACTGTAATCAGTTTAAAGTAGTGTTTTTTTGCGTTTGTGAAATTATATTTACGTTTCCATTGTATATATATAACCATATATAAGGTTATGCACCCTTGTAATCATGCATTGGACCGTCTTCCGATATTACAAATGTCTGTCAAAATGTGTTTGCTCTCCCACCCAGTCGATTGTGAATTACTTGAAATGACTGTCTGTCAGATTCTATCAAGTGTTAGTCCGACAGTTCCTAATTTCTACTTGTTCTTGGTTAATAATGCTTGCATGCATGTAGCGTCCACCCTAAAATAATGTCTGCCATTTTTATTTAAGAGAAAGTGAACGAAAACTGTGGACTTAGGCCCAGATAAAGCGTCACATAACATATGAAAAGTGAATGTGAAAACCTGGCTTAACTAAACTTTTTGTTTTCTTGAAAAGAACATTTTCATTCCTTCCACTTTGGTTTAAAAATATCAAACTCGGGTTAAATTTGATTGTCAAACAAACTCTATCTCAGTCTTAGGTAAAAAATGGCACCCCCTCTCAGAAAACCGTGAACACCTGAAAAATTTCAGGAATGCTGATTGTCTACTGGCCAATTACAATAAAGTTCATGATACACAAGCAAACCTCAAAACAACAATCTAATTACCGGTACCGTTGCTGTTTGCGGTTTAGTTGTCTCGCGCGTTATTGGCTAATTTCCCGTGACACAATTTCATAAATATTTCTGGTGTTCACGGTTTTGTGAGTTTCACAGTAAAAAGCACAGCATGAATGCATAGCAGTTTAATGTATTTTACTGCACCTTCAACGCGTCCAACAATGACTTCCTCGAGAGGATCCCATTCATTATATGAACACACTGGGCTCTTTAACTCATCTGGTCTTTCTCTTTGATCCAAGTCATCGGGAAAATCCTGCTTGGATTTGGCTGAACAAGTCTTCACTTGAGTACCAGCAGAAGAGCTTGCTCTACTCCTTGCTACAAGAGTTGAACACGCTCGCCATAACTGCAAAAACAAACAAATTCAAAGAACAAACAAACAAGCATAAAGAATTACCTTGAGCATATAAGTTTTATTTATTTTACCACAACATTAACATTATTATATTGAACAGATATTACATCAATATGGAGAATTTAGGAAACCCTTACGGGTTTTTACAAGATTCCCCTATTGTTTATTATTATTATTATAATACTGAATTATCTTTTAATCAGGTCTGGACGCCATATGCAGCATAATCTAACTAATGCATAAATCTAACTATAAATTAATTTCAATTATATATTATTCATTCAAAATATTTCCCCTATTCAGACTGGCTGAAAACACACACATAATTCACCATAACCAGCTACTGATGACCAAATTTGGAAGAATTTTGCGTTTAATGAACCGATGACGTCAAAAGTGCAGCCTTCTTGCAGGTTAGCGTACGGTGGCCCAGAAGGGTCACACGCAAATTAAAAATGTTGCTGCAAATTAAAAATAGTACATGCAAACTAAAAATATTAACTGCAAATTAAATAGAGTACATGCAAACTAAAAATTGTGCCCAAATGGAAAATAGAAAACTTATCGATGCAAATGAAAAATGAAAAGTCCTGCGCGCGCAGTATGTCTGATGAGGACCTGGTTCGAGCCGTGCGACCTGGCCTTACAGCCGTCGGCCCATTCATGTTTCATGTTTGTAATATTTTTAGTTTGCATGTACAATTGTTAATTTGCATGTCCTATTGTTAATTTGCAGCAATATTTTTAATTTGCAGGTAAGATTTTTACTTTGCAGCAACATCTTTAATTTGCATGTGTGACCCTTCTTGGCCACCGTATTGACGCACCGTTAACCCAGAAGACCTGGGGACGAGGTTGAGTTGTTCTAGTTGTGAAGACAAAAATTAGGGGACATTTCACTCGTTTCAAGAGTAAGAACTGGGAGAAATTATAGCTAAAAACATGGCAACAACAGCAAGAACACAACTTGAAGGGCGACATCTCCTATTTGGAGAGTATTTGCAGAGCTGAATAACTCTAAACGTGCACTATCGAAGATGAACTTAACATCGATGGAGGTAAGCATGTTTTAGCTTTGTTTTTAAACTAGGAATTATTTTGAATGAATAATAAAACAATTATTGAATTCGGCTTACGTATCATATGAAGAATTATGGAGATCTCGGAGGGTGTTATCCGCGTCGGCCTACGGCCTCGACGGATAACACCCTCCTCGATCTCCATAATTCTCCATAAGATACTCAGCCTCATTCATTAATTGTTAATTTATAAACTTGCCTACCACTAAGCATTTTCTAAACACTGTTGTGACAAAAGATACTTTTTTAGTTTCTTTTTTATACTATATTGTGATTTTTTGTTCTTCAAATCTTCTGGTATAGAATTCCACAAATTCCCTTTACACTCTGTATTGAATAATAGCCGTTGTTTGTTCTGTAAAACTGCTTATGTATATTATTGCTTCGCCGTGTAGCATACGAATGAAGTTGACTATTCAAAATGTAAATATCCCTAAACTAATACGGCAACTTAAATAGGTCAACCGTAAAAAGGAGAGTTTGCTGATTATTTAATTAATAAACATTAAGGATCTCCAATGTTTGGAAAGAGCAGCTTTGATGACTCAGTGTACAAGGAAAAAGTTATCACACGCACTACTTTCTTTGAATTTTGATTAGACTATCAAGTCTTGGCTTGTAATTATTACCCCAGACAATATTACCATAAATAAGATAAGGGTATATCAATATGAGTAATACAGACTTAATAATAAATCCTTCCCTATAAAAGTTGTCAATGTCTCCAATTGTCTTCATTGTCTCCGAATACCAAAAAATACAATGATCCTCAAAACTTACTCGACTGACTTTGAACTCAAACTTTAGACTTAAGCGTAAGCTTAAGTTTTACTCATAGTTGAGTGGATTGTCTCAAGCTATTCAAAACTTTGAAGCTCGGAAAACGTCAATGTATAATAGTTTCATTAAAACTGAAATATTTTTATTACTGTTCAAGCACTACATCTATAAGAGACCGGGCAATAAAGATTATAGGCAATTCCTCGGACTGGTCAATGATTTCATGCTCAGTTTCCTGACGAGTGGCTAGTGTTTGCTGTCAGAAGCAAATTTCTTTAACCCGAGATTTCTCATTGTTTTAATCTTGAAGTTGTCCGTGCAATCAGTTGTGCTCAAATGTATGCTGATTTCTTCATGATGGAAAACATTAGCTTTGGAACCTACCAATCCAAATTTCTCTAATTCCCGTCCACGGCAACCACCCTTGATTATTCGCACGTTTAGCATATTGAAATTGACTAAAGCTGAAAGAAAAAAAAATACTTTTAGCCATATTCATAAAGTCGGAAACAGTCCAAAACAGAAATCGTCAAACTTTTCTTCCAACTTTTCTTCCAACGCCAAAATGCCAAGCTTAAAAAACGCGCGTGTTAGCTGTTCAGAAAACGTCAGCGCAAAATTAATTCCTGTGGAGTTCTAAAGTGTGAGGTCATAAAAAAATAATGTGCGAAATTATGGGATAAAAGAAAAACATCCAAGAGGCTTACTTGCCAAAAACTAACATTTCGGGTCAAATTGTCTCTGAGATATTATTAGCCCAGTTATGCTCTGATGACTCTAGGAGTCATCATTTTTATGACGTCATCACTTTAGAACTCTATTGGCCGCTATTTTTAACATGTCTGGCAAAAAGAAAACAACAAATGTCTGGCAAGTGCATGAAGAACAAGACGCTGTGGGAGCGTATATTTGGGCGTGGTCGTACAAACATGCCTTATTGCAGCTAAAGAACTCTCATATCTTACCAAAGAAGACAAATCCTTTACTCCACTTGTTTGCTGAACCACACAGCTTATACAGTATGTCCCAATCCTCAACAAAAATAGTGTCATTTCATGACAATGTTTGAAAATATGCACATCTTCAATGCAGACATGCTTAGAGCCAAATTGCAACATAGGACATAAGTGGTTACTGCCCGGAGAGTAAGGTTTATCTCAGCTCCACTGATACTGACAGATGTGTTTTCACACCCATCACATTGTACAGTGTATTCCGGTTACTAACAAGGGCAAATAAAGTTCCTTAAGTCCAGTATCCACAAGGATTAATAAGAGAGTAACACATTGCATAAACTGCTATAGGGCAGCACTGTTTACAGGAACATTGGTAACTATTAACATTTGATATACTACGATGTTCAAAATTGCTTGAGAAAAGATGAGGTTCAAAGGTGGCAATATGTACACCTCTAAGTTCATATATATCCTCATTCCCATGAAGAGTCTGAAAATATTATACTAATTTATGCATGGATGGTATTTCCACCAATACACATGTCCCTTCACTATGACTGTTATGATACATATCTCTAGCATGAGAATCAAATACATTATATCCCCCCGCCTCAATGCTGTAGATACCAACACCAATAATTGCCACCGTTAAAATGAGTGAGTTGTAGTTCGGCGCCAAGAGTGTTTCAAATGCTGTAACCTGTGAGTGGCATATACAGTAGTGATGCATGTTACAAGCATAACTGTCACTGTATTCAAGGTGGAAAAATTGGTCAAACACTGTAACCATTCCTGGCAATTCTGTTAACATTAACATAGACTGCCTTGCAAGCAGTGACAGACTAGGATATAATTGAATACCAACAATCATTATTTGAGTCATATCATCAACTGAAGTAATCTTTGTTATCTTACTGTGAATTAAAGCGCGCAGACTCATTGCGACACATCGTTGTCCACCATTTTCCCCAAATACTGTAACATTTTCTTGACAGTATGGAGCATTAATAGTTTTTGTAGCATCTACATAAACTGAAGGTCCTGGATTCTTCTCGATATCAGAAGAAAGCTTAAATTGGCCAAAATTAACCCGGTGATTCAGACTGTTGTAAGCACTATTTAATGGACCATTTTCTCCGGTAATACCGGCCAAAAGAACATGGCGGCTCAAGCGTGGTGAAAACTGACAGCCAAAGGAGCCGTTTTATCGCCAGAGAAGCGTGATTTACGGTATTGCTGACGAAGTTTGCGTTTATTGTGAGTTTTGAAGTGTTCTTGGTCCTGTATGGTAAGCAATCGTTTCATAAATGTCTTATCAATTTGTCTTGTCCCGCTGGCCGGCATTACCGAAGAAAATAGTACCGTATAAAGGGACATCCTAAATTATAGCAACATTTGTAGGCATGTACATCTCCTCTAGCTTTCATTGTTAAACTGTGTTGTAGGACTGGATTTCTGCAGGTTTCTACAAGCTTAGGATAACTCTATGGGAACCTTTTTATTCATAAACGTGGCCTTGTCCTTTTGGCCGGTATTACCGAAGAAAATAGTACCGTCCAACGGACATCCTGAGTTTTAGCAACATTTGTTAGGAGGTATATCATATCTGGGTTTTTTATTGTTAAACGGTGATTCTTTAGGCTCACAAAAGGTCAGGGTAACTAAATAGAAGTGTTTAATTTTTTAATTAAAAAATGCCTTGTGCTTTTGGCCTGTATTATATAAGGAAATAGTACCGCCTAGCAGGACATCCTAACCTATGTCAGCAGTTGCTTGCATGTATTACTACATGACATGCAGCTTGTTATTGTTACATTGAAGTATATACCTTGCTCTCTGAAGGCTTTTTCCTACCAGCTGGGGTCAGCTGAACAAAGATAGTTTTATTCATTCCTTGTTGTTGTAATCACCTAAGAATGTCCACCCAGGGAGACAATCTATAGGGAGTACTCAAAACTGACAGCTAGAGGTGCCGCCAGGGAAGCGTGATTTTACGGTATACGTTGCGATGTTTGAGATTCTCATGTTCTTTGAAAAATTCCTGATTGATCATATCAGCAGTCGATTATGTAAATGATATCCTTTCATTCATGTTATACACTTAGATCTATTATTATCATAAATATTATTGTTATTATTGTTGTTACTATTATTTATTGTTGTTATAGAATGATTGTTATTTCCTGACCTCATTATTTGTGTGTTGTTTGACTGGTCAGTATCACTCAGCAAAAAAAAGGTTGGTACAGTTGGCTGTACTCTATGGCTGGCACTATCAAAACAAATCAAAATTCTTTTTTTTTGTGACAACAACGTTATTGATCAGTATGATTCTGTGTTATCATCCATTCTTGATAAGCACGCCCCTCTGCAGACTAAGACTGTTATTCAACGTCCTGCGGCTCCCTGGTACAGTGAAGAAATTGCAACCGAAAAGACTCAACGACGCAAACTTGAACGGCGCTGGCGTCATTCTGGTCTCTTAACTGATCGCCAAGCATACGTTACGCAATGCCTCTTACTTAAAAACCTTATCTTCACTACTAAAATGGACTACTATTCTTCGTTAATTGATGATGCTGGGTCAGATTCAAAAGCACTTTTTCGTAATATCAATCGCCTTCTTCACAGAAAACCTTTTTTTTTTTATTTTTATTTTTTTATTCAAGACATTTATTACTATAATTACAAAGAACTACTTAAAAAGAAAATAATTACAAAGTTCTAAACAACCGCAATAACAGACATACTTACAATTATCTACATTTCACAATTATATACATTACAGCCACAAAACAGCCGCGCAATTGCCGAATGAGGCTTATTTTACAAAGAATTAATTAATACTTAATTATGTAGATAAAAGAGAGATCAACACTTAATATTTACAGTACGCTCTGAAATAAAAACAAAAACATAACCACACATACAAAAAAAAATACAAAAATACAAAAATACAGAAAAAAAAGTGTCTAATAAAAGATTACATTTTTAATTACATACTCACGAACTTAATTAAAGGGGAGAAATGTCTTTTGGCCATTTTTCATAAAAAGCGCTTAGAACGCATGCGGATAAGCGCTATATAAGTGTTATTATTATTATTATTATTATTATTATTATTATTATTCTCACCCCACCCCCACCCCCCATCTCTCCATACTGAAATTGTGGTTCAATTTTATCCTTGATCTAAATTTTCTTTTCTTTTGTTTCAAACTCCTTATCATACATTACCATACCCAAAAACCTACCTACCTTGGCAGCAATCAACCTTGGTTGTTGATTCGGGAGACTCTCTATTTTTAACTTCCCGCGGGCCCCTCTCCCCAACTGTCAACAGCCCCAATAACCCCACTACCGGTCGGATAAATAAATCAAGTAAACAAGATCCTCGCGTTGCTTCGTGCTGCTCACTAGTGCTCATTAAAAAAATATTGAAAAAAGAATTGAAAAAAAATATATTAAAAACTTTGAAGAGGAAGCTAGGCTAAATAGACAGTGCATTGTAACTGTCTACCAATTTCATAACAAGAAACCGTAAAATTCCGAAAATGAGTTCCTCCGTGTATAAGCCCCTCAAACCGGTAACGCAAAAAAACCTCAGTTAAATCGCCTCTCCAAATATAAGCCCCCTGGGGACTTGTACTTGGAAAATTTCCTCAAATATATAGTAAAACAAAGCAAAAATGGTAGATTTATTCCCAGCTATAAGACTAGCCCAATCGATTTTCAAACGCAAATTTCCCTCCGTAGATTAGACTTTCTCAAAGTCGTTCGCTTGGTTTTCTGGTCTGGTGTGGTAGGACCGTTTAGCAATAAAAAACCCAGATATGATATGCCTCCTAACAAATGTTGCTAAAACTCAGGATGTCCCGCTGGACGGTACCATTTTCTCCGGTAATACCGGCCAAAAGAACAGGGTCACTTTTATAAATAAAAATATTCCTATACAGTTATCCTAAGCTTTCTCGATCTAATCTCCAAGTAAGCGTGACTGGATGCCACTGTAAGCTCGTTCTTGTCTTTTATCAAATCATGGCATGACGTTAAGGTCTCTAAATAAAGGCCCCGAGGGGGTGTCTCATTTTTTGTTTAGGATTACTCTGGCGCATCGTTTCTGTAAATTGATTACGTCTTGGACGGGCGGCTTCGGTTTGCTTCATGTCCCCAAGTAAACCCCGTAGTCAAGTATTAGCTGGATAAGGGAGTTGTAAAACAAACTTCTCAGCTTTCAGTCACAGAAATTTATCTGTTCTTTTCAAGAGGCCAAGTCGCTTTCCTATATTCGATACCGTTATTTAAAAACAGTTGTCTCTCTTTATGCAAGGTAGTTTAGTAACGGCTACAGAATCAAGCTGAACCTCAACTGTTCTCACATTAAGATTTCTGCCGTTCAAGCAGTTAGCCCCAAACTTATGCTGTAGACAATCGCTTGCAGGGACGAGAATCATCAGCAAACGCAAACGCAAACACAACTTACATATGAGCTTCTGGGAACGAAAACTCGAACTTACCCTATGGCTATGTGGAAGACGAGCTCAGAGCACTAGCCTAATCACCAATTAAACGACTGCTGCTTCAGCCACGAACACTGAGATACACTTTAGAAAATAGAAGTAGTTGATTATGTAACTGAAAAGGAAGCAGCGTACTTACCACGTAAACTGCGAGGTACTGTTCTCTGTGACGCAACCAGCACTCAAATGAATGTTATGCTGCTTGTTAGCTCTAATCAATGGTCAATTTTCTGTACGAGTCATAGAACCGTGAAATCTCGACATTTTGACACTTTTCCAATCGTGAGGTAATGAACCGTTCACCCGCTAGATCATTCGTTCTGTTGACATGTGCTTGAAAGAACTATCTTTGATCCTAGCGCACTTGTAAAATGTTTTAGAGATAAGAAGGCAGTCTTTGCCAAATCATTGATATCGTATCAGAGGATTATAGTTTTTGTTTGATATTAGTCAAAAGTAAATCAACTGCGGTAAAGATACAGTCCAGTTCAGAACATTAGGTTAAATTTTCAAAGCTATTCCCGGCGTTGTTTAGCATTGGTCACCCAGTGAAGGCCCTTACATAATGGAGACCGCAAGAAAAGGATGGGCGGTTTTGAGTATTTTTACAGTCGGGGGTATTCATTTTTAGCGTCTATTAAAAGCCATCTGTGCATGATTTAAAAAAAAGCCATCGTTTATGATTTTTTCAAAAAACTGTTATCATTAAATAGTTTGAAAATGTATAAACTGACGATGATTGGCGAGATTTAGCATTTTAGACCAGACGTCGCATTCCAATGTTCAGTTTAGAAAAAGACGCGTCATTCATGTTCACTGAACTGGGAAAGGACCCGAATGACGCCGGTGTTTGTAGGAATAAACTTCCTTTGTGGAAACAATCATACCGCTGGGCCGAAAAGTCCCAGGTACATATTTACTGAACGACTTGTCGTTTCATTGACTTATTCTAGTTTTGGCTTTAAACTTTAACGGATTTTTGCCCTAAAAAGGTCACCTAGAATTTTCGGGAGCCTTTTTTCTGCCTGAAATTTTCGAAAAAGTAAGTTTTGATCCCTATTATTTTCGGATCACTAGACTTTTAGCTAGGAAATCCGAACAGATGAAAAATTTTTAGGGGATAAAAATATGCCTAGATCTACCGTTTAAATACTAAAATACGTTTAACAAAGCTATGTTTAAGTGGTTTTGAACTAGTCTCCGATCCGCAATGAAAAATAATTTGAAAACAAACCTTTTTCTTCACCAAAACGCCAATCTTGAAAAACTGTCCACCAGAACACAAATCAAGTTGCCGCATATGCGCAGAAGCGTGTCACAGTCCCTTTAAGTAAAACAGTTTGCCCTTCCTGATGCAACAGAGCAGCTTAGCCTTCTCAGGCTGTGACTCTGTGAGAATTTTACTGATTCTCCAGGTGTTTCAGAGGGAACTAAAATTGAGCTTTCAGATATTGTTTGAACACCTGTTTAGCATGTTTGGCCTTCCTGATGCAACAGAGCAGCTTAGTCTTGAGGCTGTGGCTCCGTGAGAATTATATTCTCCAGGTGTTTCAGAGGGAACTAAAAATGAGCTTTCAGATATTGTTTGACGCCCTGTTTAGAATTAAGTAAAAAAGTTTGGCCTTCCTGATGCAAAAGAGCAGCTTAGCCTTTTTAGGCTGTGGCTCTGTGAGAATTTTATTCTCCAGGTGTCTCAGAGAGAACTAAAAATGCGCTTTCAGATATTGATTGAATCTCTGTCCAGCATTAAGAAATACAGTTTGGACTTTCTGATGCGAGAGAGCAGCTTAGCTTTTTTAGGCTGTGGCTCTGTGAGAATTTTATTCTCCAGGTGTCTCAGAGCAAAATAACAAATAGCTTTATTTTTTTTTAAGTATTAAGTTTTTTAAGTATTAAGTTCCCAGTATTGTATCGTTTTCCTCAAGTGCTCTTTCAAATATTGCAAGTGTTTCGCTTACATTTGAATTTAACCCCATCCAGATCCAGTGAGGCCTTTAAAACTAACGCGTCAATTTTAAAAGTTTTTGCATAAGGCAGTTTCCGTTTGGCGGTTAGTATTAGTTCTGGCCTTAAATGAAGATTCCATAAAAAGGTTGCGTTTACATATAGTTATGGAGATCTTGTAAGCACGAATTGAAATATATGAAATGATTCATAAATTGTTTTGAACTGCGGATGAAGGTATGAAAGTTAACATGATCATCGCAGTAAAATGCGCAGCCTATTCGGTTACTTTTGCTGGTCTGAAAAGCGTTGATCAAATGTACCCGTCGGATACATCTAGAAATCCGTTTTAACCTTGCCTTGTGTTTCATTCGATCCTCGATCTTTTACAGAAAACCTCTTTTTGAGCAAACTTTAACCATTTTATCACATTATTTTATCATATTCAGTTAAAAACAGTATTCTACTGATGATCGAATTCAGAAGTATTAGTCGATGTTTGGCTTTCCCTGGACAAATCCATCGGTGAATGTTCAATGGTATATAAAAAAATGAGTGCTCTGGTATGGTTTGAACTCTATAATCATGATTTCGGCTTGTAACTAGTTCAACTCTACAAGGTTTGTTTTGAGTATCCTCACTTCATGTTTCACGCGCGTGTCCTGTGACATGCAAATTAGCTAAGAAATGGTATCTAATGCGCACGTGTATCAGCTGACTTTGTCCCTTTAAGAAACCATTGGACCTCCATGACTCTTGGTCGGTTAATTTAAGAAAATAAGCGCTTTTCGAGTGTAGGTTTTTGTTGAGGGTCGAGGGTAGAATGTCGAGGGTATATTTTCGAGGGTCAAGGGTAAATTGTCGAGGGTATTTTTTTAATAGTTTTTTTGAGCTTTGGTCGCAAGATTTCCCGATTTTTCGGACGAGTAAAAACATACCTTGCAACAACAAGAAATGAATTAAACTATCTTTGTTCAGCTGTCCGCAGTAAGTAAATAGAGCATTTCGTCCTGTGTATTTCCTTAGATAATACAGGCTAAAAGGACAAGGCATTTTTTACGAAAGAAAAAATACTCCTGTTTCGTTACCCTGGCCTTTTAAAAACCTAAAGAATGACCGTTTAGCAATAAAAACCCAGATATGATATGCCTCCTAACAAATGTTGCTAAAACTCAGGATGTCCCGCTGGACGGTACAATTTTCTCCGGTAATACCGGCCAAACGGACAGGGCCACTTTTATAAATAAAAATATTCCTATACAGTTATCCTAAGCTTGTAGAAACCTACAGAAATCAAGTTGTACAACACCGCTTAACAATAAAAAATCCAGATATGATATACCTCCTAACAAATGTTTTCAAAACTCAGGATATCCCGTTGGACGGTACTATTTTCTTTGGTAATACCGGCCAAAGGGACAAGGCCACTGTTATGAATAAAAAGGTTCCCATAGAGTTATCCTAAGCTTGTAGAAACCCGCAGAAATCCAGTCCTACAACACAGTTTAACAATAAAAGCTAGAGGTGATGTACATGCCAACAAATGTTGCTATAATTTAGAGTGTCCCGTTGGACGGTACTATTTTCCTCGGTAATACCGGCCAGCGTGACGAGACAAATTAATAAGACATTTATGAAAGGATTGCTTACTATACAGAACCAAGAACACTTCAAAACTCACAATAAACGTAAACTTCGTCAACAATACCGTAAATCACGCTTCTCTGGCAATAAAACGGCTCCTTTGGCTGTCAGTTTTCATCACGCTTGAGCCGCCGTATTGGATGTTTTCGAGAATTTCCGAAGTCGGCCCGAATCGGAAACTCGTTCCTAGTACTTCTCGGCTATCCTTTTGGACGGTATGATTTAGGCACAACCCAGATACACCTTCCCTCGTTTACGAACTAGTTTTTGGGTTGCCCCTTAAGTAATAACCTCACACTGTTACAGTAACTTCTGTACCTGTTTAAGTGTAAACCTTTTCTATTTTTAACGTAACAATGAATTTCAGACGACAACGGTGTATTTTTCCGAATACTCGTCCATACAAAAAGTGTCACTTTCCGTGTTTTCTGTAACAAAGATTTTAATTTGTTCATCGGTACCGTCATGCAAGGTGCATGGCGGTAACCGGTCATTTCGTTCAATGGTCAGATCGTTCCAATCAATAGTCAGATCGTTCCATAAAATAGTCAGTTCGTTCCACAAAAAAGTCAGTTCGTTCCACATATCATGATGAAAAGTCAAGTAAATCTTTCTAAATTTGTTGAGTGAACTTTATCGAGAAGAAAAACGTTTCGTTCATACCACAAGCTGATAAAATAATAATCGATCCAAAGTCGATTCGATCCATCCTAAATCGTTTGAAAACAAACAAGAGACGATTTCAACCAGCCACGGGCTTTAACATTTGAACCGCCGCTTTGAGAGTTTTTGAGCTAGAATCGATCGATAGTTTTGAAAGATATAGCACAACAAGTAAAAGCTATGCCGTTCTGAAGGTACAGTATTTCGAAGCGCTTGTAACCTAAATATTTCTTTGGAGCGCCCAATATATGCAAATTTTGAAACAACGCGAGTTTCGAGTTACAATCTCGATTTTATGGTAATTTGTCTTGTCCAAAATGTAATTGACTAACCTGATTTAAACCAATGAAATTGTAAGTTCTGTTATAAATAAATTTCCCACGACGAGATCTCAATTCAGCTTCTTTTATTTCCTCCACAACACAGTTTTCCTTCTGTACAACTAGCTCATTACCTTCTCTTGTCGTCACCTCGAAAGCTCGCTGCCATCAAAACACTCTGACACAAAACTTGCTGATCATGCAAAATCCCGACGCACAGCATCGTACATGTACCGCGTCACAACATACACAATTAGATGAAAAAACACAACACGCAAAATAAAAACAAGTACACTAACCGTCACCCTGCTAAACAAAATTGAAATAATAAAAAGAATTGTTACAGCTATCACAGTAGTTCCAAAGGAAGCCTTAGTCCCTTTTGGTTTCAATTGTTGACAATCGTCTCTTCCTGACATCGGAACAGATTTTTATCACAGGCAACTCGTTGTGTTCCGCAATGCAAAAATCAAAATCGCTATTGTCACACTGATAACCAGCTACACAAATCTTGCGACTCTCAAACATTCCTCTGTTCAAACTCTTTTATCCATTTTACACGTACACCCTTGATATCCCGATTTGTCATTGCGTCTATGGGGTCCATGAGTCTTTGATGTCATTGAATGTCTTGATAATTTCCTTTGTTTTTCTTTGAGTTCGCGGACCAGTCCATTCCGAAAACACTCAGAGTTATTTTTTTAGTGTGGGCCTACCCCGAACAGTGTGTGCATTTGTAAGTTTAACTCGAAACGCCGCGGCCAAATGTTATCCAAACTGCTTCTTACTGCTGCTTCGAAAAATTTCGGATCGAACGATATCCAAATCGTCACTCATTGGATTATCCACTCGACTTAATAAAATCGACCAATCACAAAATAAAGAAGAGAAAATGGACATAAAATAAAGAAAACATCAAATTCAGATGACCTCTTAGGAAACATGCAATTAACACTGTCTTTCTATGATTGGGGCATTTCGATCCTCTCGTCAAAAAAATGTCAGACGCCAATCATCTTAGCGGACCTCTTAGGAAACGAAAGTTTTCTTTAACGGGTTCAAGAGGTCATTGTGTGTGATTTGTGATTGGTGGATTTCGATCCGTTTTGTGAGTTTCTGTGTTTCAAGGTTCGTTGCTTGTGATCTTATTGCGACCAAAACCCAACGTTATATTCCAAATATTTTTGATAGATTTCATCCCTGGACTTCAGACTTGCAAATTTCGATGAGGTAAAAATACTGAAGATTCAGATTACCTTTTGAGATCGTAAAAGTGCGATTAAGTGCCGTGCTAGCAGAGCTTTCTTTCCCACATGCCTCTTACTTTGTACAAGACGTTCGCATGGCAGACATTGGCCTCTCTTCGCTTGTTTACTTGCCTTGCTTACGTTAACACGTATTGCGTGCCTAATGCACATTTGCGTCAAAACAAGCCGTTTCCATTACTCTATTTGGGCCGCGCCCAAATAATTAATGACGTCACACGAAGAGGACAGAAAATTAGTGTTTGCTATATAATTGCGAAATCTGATGTGCACAAGGCAGAAATGCTGGTAGAGCGATCTAAATCTAACTCTAACTCTAACAGAACTAATTCTGTGAAAATCTCCCACATGGGATATATGTGCACATGGAACGGTCAGCGGTTTTTACTCCTGGGTCCAGTTGTTAGAAGGTCGATTAGCGCTTAACCCAGGGTTAAATTTAACCCGTGTTTCTTTTCCTTTTTCTCAAAAGCATTTTCTCGGACAATTTTCTCTGATATTCATAGAGCATCAAATCATCAACTTGTTGACAAAAAGAACTAAACTGAATTTAGTTTATAAGCTTTCATATTTGAATTCAAATTTTGCACTAACCCTGGGTTAGGCTTAACCCAGCTTTGAACAACCCGACCCTGGCTTTTACTGATTAAATCGTTAATGTCTTAAACTCGCATAAAATAAAGATCCATGCAACTTGGAAATCAAAGTGGCAAGAAAGTTCTACAATAACGCAAACCGGCAATGACGCAAATTTACTTCACAGGTACCTAAATAATATTTTATAATCATTTGAGCACGTACCGTTTGTGATTCTTACAACTTACCGTTGCCCCAAATTTCAGTCGAAACCTTAAACCAATGTTTTTGGACAGTAAACCAAGTCAACCAATCTTGCCAGCTAATGTATGCGGAGTCTAATGAATACCATTTATTTTCCAGTCACGTCTTGCAATCTGTCTTCACAGCGTATTTTACCGTTTTAGTTCAGTGGTCAAAAACCTAATTATTGGTAATGATTTTTTCGTATGCTAATTTCCATGCAACGTTCACAAAAGCGTCATTGTTATCAATTCCTTTGAAGTCGTCTGCTGCACGTTCATTAAACATTACTGTAAACGATTCTGCCAATCTGAAAAAGGCGTTCGAAAAGCGCGTGTGACTGATGCTGAAGAGTAAAATGCATTTTTAACGAGTTTGAATGCTTTAGAATGCATTGCAATGTTTCTCAATTATTTTTAACGCATTCTTCAGATTTTAACCTTTGCCATGAATGCGTGCAACAATGATCATTACCATTTTTTTTGGCGTGACAATAGAAATGAAAGCGAAAGGTCAACGCAGGACACGCAGTCACTGCATCATGTCCTTTTTGCAATGCTCTGCAAATGGTCTCGCTAGTCTCCTTTGCAGTCGTAAGAAGATTTTTGTAAGACTTTTGATCTTTCGTGACATTGCGTGGGAAGACTCACTAGACCGGAGAGGAACCTCGGAAATTTATACCTTGACCAGGAGCCGATTAGAAATCGGCTCTTGCATGCTTTGACCGCGCTTTGAAGTCGATAAATTTCCATTAAATAACAGAATCATGATTTAAATAGAATTTTTAAAGAACAAAAACTCGAAAAATATTCTTTTTCATCAATACGTGTGTTGCGAATTGCGTGTCATTTGCCTGGAAAATGAACATCCTTGGTGAAACTTGATCCTGTGAACTACTTCGTTGCCTAGCACGTGGCCGAAAGTTCATTTGATACCAAAAGTAACGATGCTGATTTTTTCACAGGAGTTGATTTGGGGAGGAGAAATCTGTTATACAAATATCGTGGTTTCTGGACTTATTTTGAAGATGAGAAGTGAAGATACGCTTATTGAGAAATAATGTATTTCATTGCCTTTTCATTGGGTTACGCTAGCTATCAAAGCAGACCACGAGGCAGCCGAGCATTTCGTCTGTCATCGAGGACCATTTTTGAGAAATCAAGTTTAAAAAGTGGCCTCTAGGCAACCGGTTCTTAATTTCATGACAAGTAAAAAACAAATACCTGGAAAGTTGAGCTACTGCTGAGGCCCGATTACGATCACCTAATATATCTCTGGTCAGGGAGTGGGCAACTGATATGATATGACAAGAACCGCCAAAAGGCAATTTTAACCGGGCTGCTAATTTTCCTGGGGGAGGGGGTGGCTGCACACTTAGGCCACCAGGCTTGTCGCTGACTACTGCATGACGTAGCATCAGTCACTCATTTGAACATTGTACGCTTTTGGAAGACTTTCGTAACGAGGAAAATGAGTATCATTTTTAAGTCGGAGCTGTATAGTACCTTTTCAAATTCCACCATTATGAATACAAATAAACAAGTGAGCCATTCTAAGCAGGGAACAATATCCCCTCCCCCAATCCCTCTTCTCCCCAAAATATAGTGTGACCAATTTGACCTTACCAGAAATTCCAAAAATTATTGCCGTTTACGGGTCAAACCGTTACGGGTCAAAACGCTGTTAATTAATTGCAAATTAGGGGAGTGCGTTCGATAGGGAGGAGGGGGTGGGGTGGTTGGTAGTGAGTGGTTGTGGGAAGGGAGTGCAAAACCTGATGGGCTTGTAATATGGAGAAATCAAAATCAAACACTTTTATCAATACGAATATCAGCAGCTGTCTTTATAAGCGTCGACTGGCGTCAAGTATCACTTTAAACCCTTGTTGTGTGACACTAGTCTAACACGACTCACTTCATTCAACGCACCCGAAATTAGTGAGACCTCTTGGTGAGACGAAAAGGTCAACGTTTCACTGTTCAACTTCTTGTATATTTTTCAAAAATGGTGACAAACAAAAACAAATACAACGCTGTAAATAGCTTTTAAAAGCGAAAAGATGTAATTTGTAGTAGAATTAAATATGGTCAATCTAAGCTGATCTTGGTTGAATCCATAAAAACAAAATACAGTGTGCAGAACGCATTGTTAACATAATATCTACATATCCGATTATATTAGAATGCAAATTTTCCTATATAATAAAAACTTAATTGAAAACTGCGAGAAAAACTATAAACAAACCTGTGGTAAACAGAAAATCGCCAACGTTTCATCTGTGAACGAGTGTCATAGAGACCTTAACCCTATTCAGACTGGGCTTTTTTGGTCAATCTGTGACTGGGGGGGGCTCCTCGGACCCCCCCTCTGTATCTCTGGAACCAATAACGCTAGGGTCATGAAATTTACACACAATGATCATCTCCGTACAAAGAAGCCCCACACCCAGTTTTGACTTGCCACGCCCAATGATGACGTCACAGTGACGTCATATTCCGATTTTTCAATGTTTCTTATAATTTTTCCACTTACATACGTAAAATATCAATAATATTGGTAAAGTCATCTCTTTGTTATCCTTTCGTATGAACTAGTAACAAGGAAAACACTTGTACAGCGAGAAAAAGCAATAGGAAGCAATAAAATTTAAAATTTGAAATGGTTGTCCGCCACCTTGGATCCGCCATCTTGGATTTCCGTTTTTTTGTTAAAATTATAATTTAAAGCAACTTTCAAAGGGGAAAAAGCTCAGAATGTATAAAAGAAGTATCAAACTAATGTTTATTACCCAAACAAATGACTTTGGAAGTGTTATATGGAAAATAGAGCAGCATATTTGTACGGGGGGTGACAGCTCTAACAAGGGCTGTTTCGGGAGAAAAACAAATTTATTCCGGGAATCTGGAGATTTTGCCGGGAATCGGGAAACCTGGGAAATTTTTCGGGAAATATGAGATATTTTCGGGACATTGAGCAAAGATTTGATATTACATGTAGTCTAATGTTATCAAACAATATATATACAGTGATATGCACCCAGTGTATGCGCTGTATTCTATGTATTTTGGCACTTGAAAACGGCTGAACTCCCCATGATATGAAAAGACCAATCAGCAACGTTTCCAACTAAAATAGCATGAAGTCCGAGTGCTATTGACCACGTGCAATCCCCAGCGGATTGACACAAGAACCGTACCGGTGCAAGGCACGTACTATCAGTTCACACCAGATCCCATCATTCATTGGTTCAGGGGTATTTTTACGCTGCACGTTAACGAGTTTTAAGAGCACATTCCACTGATTGCATATAATGGAAAACTTGAAAGAAGTACGTAAGGAGTATGTAAGAAAAAAACGAAACTCATTTAACCATGTTAAACACAAATGAGGCCATAAAAAGTAGTATGTCTGTGAAGACTCTTTAATCATCCTGATCTCGTCGGGGTCCTTCCGATTTTGCTCGAAAATCCCGAATCCCGATCAATATGCGTTCAAGATAGGAAAATGTCAGATTTCGACAGTAAAAAAAATGTTGTTCGATACTCATACAATGACACCACACAGAGTATACTTAGCTGAAAGTGATATCCAGAGCAATTTCAAAAACCGCGCAACTTGTATAAAATAAAATTGACTACTTCTAAGCGAAGTTACGCCAATAAAAATAAGCATAAAAAGGACAATTGATTTAGAGAACATTTTGGACAGAATTTGTCCTCTCAGAACACTAGAAATGGCGTTTCAGAGCACAAAGATTTCAAAATTTTCTGGGGGAACATGCCCCCAGACCCCCCTAGTGGCTGGCCCCTTCACTGCTCGCCTGATTCATCGGTGATTAAAAAACAAAAAAACAGATTTTTATATACTTAGAAAGTTTGACAGTCTTTCTGTGTTAACATGATACCTTCTAAACGAAAAAATAACTAAGGTTAGATAATTAACAAGTTACATAATTAACAAGAACCTGCAAAAAATCTCTAATCAAAATTTTAATTTTAATTGTTAAAACAATTTTGGGAAGTTAAAGATTTATGGGGAATGCCACCGAAAAATTCGGGTGGGTCGACGAAATTTCCGGGAGGACATAAAGTTATTCATAGGACTGCCCAAACAGCCTTTGTTAGAGTTGTCACCCCCCGTTATTTGTCAAAGCAAAAAAGTGACAAATTTTACCCCACCCCTCCCCCCCAAATATTCGATGTTGAAACATTTTGATGTAATTCAAAAACTAGTCCCAAGCAAAGACCATTTTAACAACAAAAAGCACTATAAGTGTAAAAACGCGATCTTAAAACAAAAAAATCACCATTTTTTGAATTTTCCAAAACCTATGTGTCAGAAACTGGTTGCCATGGCAACATGATTAATCACATGGACATGGTAATTATACCAAAATGTTCCTAGATAAATTTTAGGAGAAGTCAGAAAATTTGAACGTCATAGCTCTTTCGGTGTAGGAGTCATCACGATTTTGCCGGAGGGGGGGTTCGAAAAGCCCCCCGGCCCCCAGTCTGAATAGGGTTAAGATACCTCGATATCGGTGTACGGGTACGGGTAGTGTACCCGTACACGTAAAATGTTCATGTGTTATGTGACTATTTCGATTAAGATACCCGAAGAACAAGCACGCAAAATTAACTTTGTACGTGCATGTCGCTTAATGCATACAAAATCTCCCTCTACACTTCATATCTTAACAACAAGCTGCGACAAATAATTCATTCATACATAAGCTTATTGAAATATCATAGAAAGATTTTAAGAAACTTGGCGGGAAGTCCTTCGACCGAAAGCTTGTTATCGCAAACCCCGCCATTTGATCGAGGCACATCACCAAACAATTCCTTTGATTGTCAACTTCAACAGTGACTCCCATGCTAAATTTTTCAATGCTATTTCTTTTGCGAAACTCGAACGTTCGAGCAATTCTCAGAAATCCCCCCAAATACCGGCTACAAATTGATATCGTTTCAGAGTTCAACCTGCGCATTTGAGGTCCAAAATCAATACATTTTGAAGCACTTTCTTTACAGCTAAAATTCAAATTTGGCAAAAATATTTGAACAGGCTTGCAATAACATTGCCAAGGAGTCATACAATTTACATTTGTACTTAAAAAGTCTTAAAAACGTACTCGTTTCTCCATCATGTAGGACTTGCAGCTACTCGTAAATCTTCTACGGGTAAACTGATGTCTACCCCGGAAAAACGGTTGGTTCTACCAGGTAAGGTCGATGACGTCACCACAAAATGAA
The DNA here is from genome assembly GCA_964035525.1 of Porites cylindrica. NCBI lineage: Eukaryota > Metazoa > Cnidaria > Anthozoa > Scleractinia > Poritidae > Porites > Porites cylindrica. Next base: position 3,002,474 of record OZ037778.1, on the reverse strand, counting down.
AAAAACATGGCGCTACCCGTTACCCGTACACCGATTTCAGGGTATCTTAAGGTCTCTAATGAGATGCCAGCCCCCGGGTGAGAAAAACTGAACACATGAGATGGAGGCAAAATGTGCCAGGCCGGTCCAAGATGGCGTCCAAACCGTGAAATCACATGGCATACAGAACGGTTATTACATCAAAAAACTTAAAAACGACCCATCCTACCATCTTTTGAAAATGACACTGTTAAAAAGTGCCAATGACAGCTTGAGAGAAATCTTTATTCAATGGGTGCACACAAACACAGTGACACACACTCCAGCCACAAACACACAGAGATTTGCAATCACGTTTTGGTAGGGAAAAAATCATCTAAAGCTTTAACTTCCACACATAATGAAGAAAAACCTCACAAGGTACTCATCGTAGAATCTTTTGAAGCAGACGGTGAAAACGCGCAGTACGCTAACTTCAAATACATCGTCATTTAATGGCTGCATTCGCTTAACATGGGTAAGTACTTCATGTTAAACCATCATAAGGTCAAAGGTTGTCCGTTTTCACGACACAAATCCCGGGAGAGGAACTCTCTTACATAAGCCTTATAGATATTGCTCTGAAAGGGAGATTAGATGAGGCGGACGGTGCACCCCCAATACGACTTCCCAGAAATACCCCCCGACAAAAAAATGAAACCCATTTTATAAACTGGGCTCGCCACAGGCCGCCCAGTTAATTAGGGAAGTCGTACCTTAAAATATCTTTAATCAACGGGGCATAAAATATAGAGCAAGGTTAAGCAAACAGATGAATAAAAAGGGCTATTCTTGAATTTGAATTTTTGAATGCTAGATTGGGGGCGGAGAGGGGGTACTCAACAGATTTTTATACGGGTCCGAGGCTCCGCCGAGAGGTGCAACCCCTTACCCTTTAATTTTATATAGCACTTTTCACGAAAAAGGTCCCCCTTTCGTATACCTTCTATTGACAAATGGTGGCCCCTTTCACATACCTTGTTTAAAACTTTGCATCCCTTTTAACTGCTGTAAATGCACGTATATTTTTTTAAACTAGGAATCAGTCGCAAAAACAGAACGTTTTCTCGACTCTATAAAGCTATAAAATTTATGTATTAGCCCTTTTAGGCCCTTTTACAGACCCAAATGACAGATTTTCCTACCCTTTCGAATTCTTCAACGAGTAAAATCCATAACCTTCCGTATACCTGAGGCCTGAAAAAGGTACCCCTTTCTGGTGGAGCCTCTCCGTATAGGCCATTGTAGGGAGTACCCCCCCCCCCCCCCTCCCCCGGGTGCTAGACCTAATACCAACGAACAGGGGTCTTTTTTGCATGAGCATGCGTGACCGCTGAACAAGCGATTTTCACGGAGGCTCACCACAGGGTTTGCCTTCGTCAAAATGGCGCGTCTTAAAGCTATCATAGCGATTATTTTGCTCGTTGGTCTTGGCGAATGTGCACGTGATTTAACAAAATGTGTAGTTTGTAAAAAAAACTCTAACATGGTCTTAACAAAAGCGAAGTAGACCGGCTTTAACATACACGAGCTAGTATTAAATTTCATCTCCCCACTTGACCTGGACAACAGCGCGCGTATATGTAGTGCCTGGAGGATTGCGCTGACCTCATCAAAGTCTAAACAAAGTGCAGAAACGTTTGTTGACGCAATTAAACACTTTCAATTTTCTTTGCTTTGAAATGGGAAAGGAAGAGAAATATTTTAGAAAAAAACATAGCAAATTTCAGCGAGTGGGTTCGAAGTGCGCGAAAGCCGTTGTTCAGTTCAGCAGTGAATTAATATATGTTCTACAATTTTCCCAGCACTTTAAAGCTAAAAAATTAAGAGCACACGAGACGTAGATTAGTCACCTGGTGAGATGTTGGTGGTAGTAACTCTATATGTCTCGAACAATAAAAAAAATGAATATCAATGAGACACAGTCAAAACTGCATTCAATAGGACCGAAATTAAAGTCCAATCTTGTGACCGATTTTGATGAAACAAACGGTTAGGTTTCCCAAGAAGTACAGTAAACATGTGTTGCCGACCAAAAGTTAAAAATCATTAGAACATTTAAGTTCTGGCCAAAAGCAAATTCCTGTAAAAGATGCGTTACAATGTTAGTCCACGCAAAAACAAGAAGTTCTACAATTTTCCTATAAACAAACTTTGTATCGCTAAAATACTTAAGGCAAAAACTTTCTATTCCAACTGAAAACGGCGTGGTAGTCGCCCGCTGATCGTTATGAATCCACTCCCGAAATATGGCTAAATCAGCTATTAACAAATTATTGACAGAAATCCTCTACGGCATCGAGAAACTGATTTACATCCGATTTATAGACAAACAATAAATAAAGAACATTTTGCTCAATAGCTACGCATCAGCAATGCATTCTATGCCAAACTTTGCGGTTCTTAAAGGGGAATCAAGACACGAGTCGAGCGCCAAACAACAACAAGCAGCCATGTTCGAGTCAGACATCCTTGAGAAACTTGCTCTTTCACCTCGTTCAGCGCGTCAGTCTCCTCTTTAAATCACCAGATCTTTACTTATTTTGTACACGAAAGTCTTTCCTAAGTTCCTGCTACCATTTCAATCTCAAGCAAGCTTTCAAAGTGAACAATTTGGTTCCTATGACTATGCCGCACGGTCGCTGTCACTGGTCGCGTGCTCTTTGACGAGTCAGCAGTCGCGCATGCTCATGCAAAAAAGACCCCTGTTATACCAACGTCTTTGGTGATATTATATTTCATAGCTGCACTGAAGCGCTTCTTCCAGTTCTCACGAAAACCAAATTTAATTTAATCTCAGTCCCTTGAGTCACAGAAAACTGGAAAGGTCGTGCTCTCGCAATAGGAATTTCGTGCTCTGGACATCACAGAAATGCACCGAGAAGTGTGATGCACGTGCAGAGCTGTTGTTTTTGCTTTATAAAAATCATTACTTTTCACGTCGACATGAGAAATTACTCCCTTCTAGTATGACCAGAGGCGGCTCAGAATTGGAAAGGAAAAAGTCGCTCATACACACTAAAGTGGTTGGCTTTTCCCCAGGGTGGGCCATTTGAGCTCATTTTTTAAGCCAGACTGCGGGTTTCTTGCACGAATCTGCTGCCCTAATCTTGGAGTATACGCAATTTTAAGAAGAAAAAGATTACATATGCCTGGCAAGTGTCTAGGGAGGGGAGCTTAAGTCAGTCGAAATATAAAACGGCCACTCGGCAGTACTGCTACAACCGGGAATTTATTTTATTTTGAGTGTCCAAGATGGGGCGTTTAATACAAACGAGATAGGAAGTGTTTAAAAGAGACAGGCAGCGGTATTCTCATAACTGTAGCAAGCTCAACAAAACTAATATGCTTTCGAAAAAAAATATTAAAAGATTTATATATATAGCAAAATATCCACTTCATCCATTGATATGTCTAGGCCTTAAACAAACCCTTGTTAATCAAGCAAGAAACTGACTGAATTAAATACGTTTGCTCCTTTTTGCTATTTCCTACAATAACTGTCACGGGGGTGGGGGGGGGGGGGGGGGGGGGAGTCTATTAGATAGGGGGCGTTTATTAGAGAGAGGCGAGGCGTTTATTTGAGCCGAGGGGGTGAACCAACCTCGTTCCCAGAGTTCTCTCCTAGCCTTCCCTGCGAAGCTAGAAAGAGAGAACCCTGAGAACGAGGTTGGGTGTAAAGTAGCAGTAACCAAAGGTTAGGAAGTGTAGGCGAACATGTACGTTTACCTTAAAGGTGCGATTGATGTTGAAAACCGCTCTCATAATTGTGTACGTAAATCAAAGAAAGCCCTTTTAGTTCCAGTGCCAACGAAAGGAATCACGGCAAATGATGAGCGAGGAAACTGAATTAAACAACACAATAAACAAGATTCATATCGAATTCAACGATTTTATTTACAGTGGCTTAGATACAATTAGCCTGCGAAGGGTGAGAAGCGGGGAGAGACGGCTTTATTCGCAGAGGCAAACTGTACAATGAAAACAGTAATGTATGACATTTTAAACAATGCTCAACTAGGAATGTATACAGTCATGACTACTTGAAGTCTAGTCAATCGAATATTCAATCCGTGTTCAATGACCAAAGGTCGTTGAAATGTAATAGAAAATCATCAAAAAACCTATTGGATCCTATTGAAGCTTTCAGATGACAAGCGACGTAACATGCTTGGAAACGTATAGAAAAATAAAAACCATGCACCGTAGTGTAACCTGTATTAGCTTCTTTACATGGATTTGTAAACCTTGCAATCACCAGTATCCTACCGAAGACCCTTCCCGCACTAAGCTGAGATCAGGCTCGCTCTACTTTTCATTTCCCTCGGTAAATAGATTTCTGGCCGGCAAGGTGAATCGAAAATTAATTAAGTCTCGCATTTAGTACATTACGTGTATAGCTGAATTTAATATGTACGTTTTCGAATCGAACAAATATTGTTGCATGAGAGTGCATTTGCATTTCACGTGATTATCGTGACATCAAATGGACCTTATACTCAACACTAGGGCCTTCTCGGCCACATACCATGCATATAAGTACGCGGAACACAGGTATCCCAAGAATGTGGACAGATTTTGGAAAAACCTCGTTATACAGTCTAAAATGTGCCGCTGACCAATAATAGTCTGCGGGCTCCTCTTGTCGCCCGCAATTAGATCATTTACGGTACGTAAGGAAGCTTGAGATCCGAGAACGTCCACGGCAGCGAAAACCGGTTGCTTGGAAAGTGAATTCGCATTATTTCAATCGTCATCACGATTATGCCATTTTAATCTCTATTGCAATTTTTCAAGTTTTGGCAAAATTTAAACCCTCCTGGAGTTGAATTCCTTAGAACCACATCCAAGTTCAGAAAGACAAAGGAAATTCGCCGATAGTTGTTTGCATCCCCAGTAAAACGAGAAATTAGGCATTTTCTCGTCAAAGTCGTACAGTGACGGCAAAGAAATGTACCCAAAAAAGTGTGAGTGTATAGGCAGATTCGTTGTTTTCTTTATCATACCTATTGCTTTTTTGACGTTCTGGTTGCTGTCGCCTTCGTCGGATCTTACGTTTCCTAACATCATATGTACTAATAGACAATACTGTGGTTGAGTATACAGTTGTTGATCATCGTTTCATTTCTTTTACCTGCACAGACAATGTATTTAAATTAAGGAGGTTTAATAGAGCATCTTGATCTACACTAGACAATTTTCTGCTTGTCCATTGGCTGTCTGTAAAATGTTTTAAAGGAGTTGAGCTGCTCCGACATTAAGGTTCAGCAGTATATAACCTGCTGCTACTAGCAAACTGCAAAACAGCCCGTATTTTTGCATAAAGGTCTCGTGGAGTGAGGATGAAATTAAAACACAGAGTGAGACTATACGTGCAAGGTGTAAGCCCTTCGCGCGAAAGTAATCTTGATCTAAACTAAACTACTGTTTTCTGTTTGTCCAAGGGCTGTTTGTAAAATGTTTAACAGGAGATGAGTTGCTGTGGCATTAAGCGTCAACAGTATATAGGTGTATATGCGGATGCAACAGGATAGAATATAGTCTCAGCGGCTGGTTTCGAACGGTTACTTGTACAAGAAAGGATCGGGGTCGTTGTCTCTGCAACTGCGCCGAAACGAAAGCAGACAAATCTTCCTAAATTATATAGTTTAACAAGATGAAGAATGCGTAAGTAGCTACCAAGAAGCGGCTTAATTCCAGTGTGACTCCTGATGAAGCGGGAGAATGCCCGGAAGTTGAAGTTAAAGTTGAAGTTGAAGTTGAAGTTGTATTGGGAAGTGGAAGACAAAAATCCCCTGTACTGCAGCAAGTGATGTTGCACTCGACTTTATAGCCCCTCTGTTTAATGGTGTCGCAAATTGTAAGCTTTTCTTTCGCATCGCTGCACATCTGCTGAGTCGCGCAGCCATAGAAGAAGCTTTTGAGGGATCCAGTTTCTGTGTAAACCTCAGTGGAAATATTGGCGCAGCTGTCCGCTACATCCGGGCATTTCGTTTCCTTGCTGGATTTACTGCAGTTAGCAGCTGATAAGGAGCTGAGGCAGTGGTGACATTTTAAACTGTTCACTATGTATAAAATGGGAGAAAAATGAATTAGCATGTATTGTAGCCCTATTGATGAAAGGTGCCAAGTTTCGGAGAAAAAATAACAGTCTTGCCCCTGGTTGATGTTAAGCCAAACTGATGTCCCGAAATGACACACAAATTGAAACAGAGGCAGGCAACAACTCAGCAACAAAATTTAATCCATAGAATGAAGCTTTTAAGGTACAGGCAACCAGTACATTAGCCTTATACTATTGGAAATTAACCGATTAAAGATAAAAACAACAACGACAACAACAATCTCAAATTAAGATAAACGCTTCCGAGAAAATGATTAAATTCGCGAAATCATGGGGCCTGGACGTGATACGTGCCTATGTATCAATGCAATATTTCTTTCCCGCCCTCCCCTCCCTATCATTTGACGCACAATCCTCCCCCGAGTTTCGCCGAGGCATTGGCGATACACATGTTTCTAAATACTGAGGCAGGAAACTCCCAGAAACTATCTTTTCCAAAACGACAACACAGAAAAACCCAGAAGGTATCGTGCGTATTTTCTAAATGCGCGTTTGATTGTGTCGCACTCTGGCATTCTGAATAATGGCTCTGACTGTAGAAATTCTGAATGATTGTCCTCTGAACTGTTTCACATCTTGATCGACAATGAGTAGGAGGCTTCTGACGTCCGTTGCATCCACGATCTCCCGATAAGTTGGTTTTTCTGTGTATACCCCTTTAATACTACGCCGGGAATACGACCTATTGGACGTAGCCTTAACATTTAATGGGGGTGCATTATAATCCAACTTCTTCTGGATTGACTCGTGTTTTTTGGGTTCTTACATAATCGAGGCCCTTATTGAGAAGACAATTATATACATTGAATTTGCCTTTCTTTGCTTACCTGTCGACAGGAATGCTACCGTCAATGTACACAAGATCAGGAAACGATTACCAAACTTCACAAACATCACGAGCAAACAAGAGAATTAGGTCTTCAGTTGAAAAAAAGGTCGAGAAGGGTTAGCTCGCTTCTGATCTGTTTGTTTTTGCAGAGTCACTCCTCCAGGGGGTATAGCCTCCCACGCAGACGTTCTTGTGGGTTCGTCACGCGTTCCTGCCCCACTGACGCGTGACGAACCCCTGTTTGAAAGTTGCTTACTGGAATGCCACAGAAAAGTTGCCACTTCAATTTCGAAAGCTGCTACCGAAATTTCTGCAGACTTTTACATAAACGTCAATTTAAAGCTTTATTTTATGTGTTACATCGGTCCGGAAAAAAAGCTCGAAGGTTAGCTTTAAAGAGATGCTCGCAATTATGAAAGAAACTTTAAGGGTGCTAATTTTAAAATTATTCATACGACAATAACTGCATTTTTAGGTGTGCGAAACGTTATGTTTTTAAAGAGCGTATGTTATCGCGTCGCTCAAATTATTACGTGATATCAAAGACAGTGTTATGACACTCGTGCAAGATGGCAGCCCGTAACGTCTCGACTATCTTACGGAAAAATAGAGGACTGTGAACAGTCTAGCGCCGATATTGAAAGCGAACTTTTTGTTGCAGTGTGAACAGCTATTCGAACCATAGCCAAAGTCAATGGGTAGGAGAAGGGCTAGAACCCACTAAGATGGAAAAATAATAAATATTTACAAACAAGTATTACGTTTGAGAGCACCAAACCCTCTCTTGTGTGAAGGACTTGATCAAGTTCTGTGCAGTTCATACTGTCAGGGTTCGTACTCTTTTCTGAACAAAACATTCAAGGACTTTTCAAGGACTTTCAAGGACACATTTCGCATTTTTCAAGGACTACATTCAGTGCAAAAAAAGAGCCTTGAGTCTGTGTCTTTTTTCAGTTCTTCCACATCAGGAGAATTTTATCCCAACTGAGGTCTTTGTGTTTGCTCCTTTTCCTTTGCATTTCTTCTTAAACTATTAAGTTAGCATTGAAATTCAAGGACTTTCCAATTCCGACTACAATTTTCAAGGAATTTCAAGGATTTTCAAGGTGCGTGCGAACCCTGTACTGTACCGAATAGCTTTTTGCGTTAGCATGAAAAGCTATCACTATACTGTAGCGATGGCCTTATTATGAGGGGGCAAAAAAGCACCCAGACTAATATCTCAAGAGCAGGGGATGTAGACCCTTGTGGAGTGGCCTATACTAAGGTATTTTTCTTGCGTTCTTTAGGGAATGGATAGCCTGCGCCACAGACGTAAATTAACTTCTGATTTAAGTCCCTCTGCGAAAGAGCACCAAAAGCCTCGTTCTGGGCCTCCACCTGTGTACCAGGATTTGAGTAAGCGCCATGATCGGTCTGTTCAATTAGCCAATCAGGTTGAAAGGAAATTTGAAACACATTTCCGGTAATTTATTGAGTCTGTTGGGGGCCCAGAGCAAGTATATTGGCGCTGCTTCGCAGACATTGCTAACCGGAGTTAGTCTGCGATGCGGGATAGGAACAGACTTTTTATTATTAACCCCATATCCAGGGTTGTCAAAAGAATCAGGCTGCCGACGAAAATCGCCGCCTACTTAGTTAGTATTGGTGGGCTACTCTGGTTGGCATTTCTTTGCATATAGCGTTTTTCAAAAAAATATCCCCGGACTAGCTGCTTTCTTCGACATGTCAGCCATCTATTTCAAACCTTTCTAACAACCCTGTATATCCGGCAAAGCCAGTAAACATCCACAATATCAACCAGTGACAGAAGTCAATGCAGTGTGCAATCCTAATTACTTTCTTCAAGTAGTGTTTCAGGTAGAAATTGGCTACACAAACCAAGCAAGCAAGTTGACTGTAACCCATTGACGTCTACAGGGCAAGATCTATAAAATCAACCCACTGGAACAGGTTTAAATCAACACTGACTTTATTATTTACAGAGGCAATGTCAGTGGCAAGAGCATACAAGTATGTCTGAGTAACGAAGCCACTGTTCTTACCAGTAAATATAAAATGGTAAAACTTTCTTTGATTTTTGCCTTAAAGCTGAGTATTAGCACACAAAAAAAAATCCTTTGGTCTTAACACCTACAACATTACTTCTGAAAACAGGAAGCTCCCACAAAAGTTTCATTTCTCTTAACTACTAAAAATAACAGAGCAATTCAGTGTTGATTTAAATTATTGTTTCTTTAATTGACACCACATTCTTGATGAGGAATTCAGTTCTGTTTTCTTCTGAAGGAGCAACCTACAAACAAAAGACAGAACAAATGAGGTTTGACGATAGCCTCCCATGCAGACATTCTTGGGGTTTCATCACGTGTTCCTGCCCCACGAACATTGGGGAGGATTGCATGACTAGCCAAAAGAACGTCTGCATGGGAGGCTAGTTTGGAGGGAACACAAAGACGATGCCCTAGGAATACCTCTACAGTTTACCTAATAAGAAAAATAACAAGGCATGAATTGGGCTGCAGTGCATGGCTACTCCTCCGCTCGGAAATAGTAAATGTAGCTCAAGAAATAGAGAGACAGAGATGCATTTGTAGATGATATAAGGGTATGCTAGACCTACCATATTCCAGAATAAGAATTCATGCTATAAACTTTTAAAGTCACTTACGTGACACAAAGTACAAAGAGAATAGGTGAAGGTGTGTTTTTGGCTTTCACTGAATGGTAAAAAAGCGGAGCAAACATTCATTAAACCTTCTGCAAGACAGCATTAGTGCTCAAGATATACACTTTTTTAATTCCTTTTACAGTTGCCAATTTAAATTATAAACTCATTTCAAACAACTAAAAGTGTGTTCTAAATACTATCTTGATTATTCTAGGGCACTGACACAAAGTAAATGAAAATACCTTAAGAGTATATAAGGCTTCAATAGATGATAATTCAAGAATAGTGACAGGATGTACTAAAAAAAGTTTTCCATAAGCAAAAATCAAAAATGCAAACATTTAGTGGTGGCAATTAAGAATCAAGCTACAAGGGTGTTTTCTTAGTAGAGGTTCCAACAGATCTGCTTTATGGAAGAGAATTTCTAAGTTAGGTATCTGGAGTTCCATGTTGTTGGTAAAAGCTCTGCATGTACTGCAAATACCTTAAAATTTTGAAAATAAGCCCCTCCATGTATAAGCCCCCCAAACCAGTCACACCAAAAACCCTCCGTTAAATTGCCCCTCCGAATATAAGGCCCCGGGGGGCTTGTACTTGGAAAATTGCCGTCAAATACAAAGTAAAACAAAAAAAAACGGTAAATTTAGTTCCAACTATAAGGATAGCCCAATTGATTTTGAAATGCAAATTTCCCTCCGTAGATAAGCCCCTCCAAAAATAAGCCTCTCAAAAAGGGCCTTTGAAAAATATAAGCCCCGGGACTTATTTTCGGAATTTTACGGTAGCTTAGTACACATACAGGTCAAGTGATGATGTGCACACAAAAACACTGCATACCTTCTGTCAGTCTTGCCCGCCCTCCTGTGGGTTGACAAAGCACCATGGAACATGACACACAAAGCACAACTGTTTGAGCATGACTGAACACAGTTGTAATCTTGTAACAACCTGAGAGGCAAGAAATACTTAATATTATGCACGAAAAGCAATCACAGTACTTGCCATAATGTTAAGGGAACAGAGGGGATAACTGGGAACATAAACTTTGACTGACAAGGAGATTGCACCAATGATTCCATACAGCATGGCCTAATTCAGTTAATAGAAGCAGGCTACCAAATTGACTGAGACACACCAAAAAACCGGTATTATATATGTTGTGGTTCAATTTTATCCTTGGTTTAATTTTTATTTTCTTTTGTTTCAAACTCATTATCAGACATTACCATACCCCAAAAAAAAGAAAATAAAAATTAAACCGAGGATAAAATTGAACCACAACATATACATTGTAGGAGACCATATGTGACCTTATTTAGGAAAAGGGGGATTAAGGTGAATAACAAAAAAACGTGTTTTCTAGCGTTTTAACCATAAACGTGTTAAAACACCGTTAAAACGTATTTAAACAACGTTTAAACACACAAAAAACGCGTGCGCAAGATTTTTATGTCGAAAGAGCTTTATACAAACGACGCGTTTAAACGCTGTTAATTTACCTCAAATGAGCGCATAATTACATGGACACTTGCTTCATTATTGGTTGTCATCCGGGGTTGCTCTGATTTATTTGAAGCAAAGGAGCTCGACAAACCATCGAAAACTTAATTCAAGGACTCGGAACGGAGAAGAAATGCGGGATCGAAAGTCCAACCAAATATGGCGCAGTTCTTCGAGGAAGAAAACAAAACACTAAATACTCGGTGACTCAGTAAGTAAATCATAAGCATAAACTTCAACTGAAGTGAGGAATGTACGAATGAATATTACATGATGGAGCGATAAACAGCGCTGTTGCAGCGGTGCAGAAAATTCCCGAATCATGATCTGGGCTGGAAAGTGGCTGCAAAGTGGCTTCGAAAAGATAAAAATGTTACCGGTAATGGCCTACCACTCGTCAGTACAAAAAAAAAATGAATTGCAGACTTCAATAATGCAATAATCATGAGACACGGTAGAGGAGTTGACAAGGCCTTAGTAACGGTGTAAAAACCACTAGAAAGTCAAAATACAACTGATACTTTTAATCCACGCGTACACGTTACAAAAGCACGTGACATAACAAATCTGCAACAGCCTCGCTTTGTAAATATTCAGCAATAACTCATCTAAATGTAAGAACATGCATTAACATGCCGACAATTAAGTTCATCTCTTTTAAAAATAAAGAGAATAAGAGCGATTGTGCTACATAACGTTTGCACGGACACAAGCCAAATGATTTTTGATTCGTTGCAACAGCGTAAGCCTGACATCGCTCACCTTGACGTTTTTTCCATGATCCACGATCTGCTACACTTTTTTCATGAAAGAAATCAACCCAATTTTACTTTAGTCGTCGATAAATTTTACAATGGACTAAGGAACGTACATTATCGTGAACGTTTTAATCATGTAAGTGCATGCGTACCCCAGCTAAGATTCTTGTATCTGTGTTGCTTGCTCTGGTTCGATTCGTCGGTACTTTATAGCGTAGAATTCACTGTACAGTGCCGTTGTTTACAAATACCTTTGACCTGTTCCATCCAAAAACATCAACAGAACTTCCATCTCGAAACAGCACTAGACGCAAAAAACTTACAATGTATGAATGTTTGCGCCGTTCATTCAACGGTCGCAAATGTTTGTCTAGATATGTAATGGGATCTCATGCAAAGGTGCCGACCAATTAGATTACAGCCTAGGATGTCTCAAGGGAATTGGCGATAACATTCCCACACTCGCCAGTCACGGAATGAAATTTATTGAAATCTTGATTCAGAACACATAGAATTGGAGGTTTATTCAATAAGTGATCTTCCCTGTGCACAAGCTTACTCACATTTGTTAGAGGTACCGTCAAAGTTTTCTCGTTATAAAAGCGGGCGAAAAGCTGATATTTTCTGTTGTTACGGGGCGAGCATCACGACATTGTGACCAGTGACCCTGAATGCGAAAATATTCATGTTAGTCGAACGATAACATAAAACATGACTGAAGGCTTGTGGCATTATTTTTTCAATTCTGCTTCGCTTCTGGCGACATGCTTTTGTCGCCAAAAATTCCAAAGAGGAAAAACGAAGGAGTCGAATGTGAAGATTTAAAGAGCATGAAAAGATTAAAACAAGCTTGAGAAAAAGGATTGACCTTTATGCCGATATGCTGATAGAAACATTTTGAAGCGTCGTTAGGTAGTGTGCGTTTCTTTGACCAATATTCTTGGCTATTGTATTCAAAATGAAAACTGCAGAATCCGTAGGCTCAAATTCGACTGCTTGGTCCATTCTTAAGAAGACTCGAAAACCGCATCTTCTTTCCTGCGTGTGCTAATTGTTTGGTTGCTGCCGTCTTCGCATTTCATATACCATTTCACTGGTAATTTATTCATTCAAATACAACTAAATTAGCTTACTTTCCAGCATACGAAATGCAATATTGAAGTACAACAGAGCCGGTTGTTTAAACGCATACAAAATGCGTTTCCCTGCTTTTCGACGAAGCCGATTAAACGCATGAGAACGTTGTTTTCTAAATTCACCTTAATCCCCCTTTTCCCAAATAGGGTCACATATATTGTACTTCTGCAGGAAACAGGAGATTCAGAACCTCCAGGATGAAATCTGGCTTAATGACCATCAAAAATTTATGAAGAAACCTCTTTTCTACTACTTCTAATACTGTCCACACTCCCCACCTGGGCCAGTCACATTCAAATTGTACACGCCCAGAAGTATTTTCACTTGCCAAATACCCCTACCCCCACCCCATTTAAACCAAAAAAAATAGATAAATAAATAAAGGAAAAAGCTATACCACTGTTTTTGTTCTCCTTTAATAAATCTTGTAAGTTTTGGCCACTTCTAGTAGAGAAAGGGTCATGGCCTTGTCCACACATATCCAGATATTTTTGGAAACAAGATTTTTTTGATTTTCAAAAAATTATGCATTAAAAATTAGCATGTTTGAATCGTTTCCACCTGTCCAAACAAAAATGCTAAAATGACTGAAATACAATTGAGTGTTGATGTATGAAGAGTAACATCATCGTATTCCAAAACCTAGGAGAATTAATGTTCACCTACAAGAAAATGCTTTGTTCTTCAAACAAATTCTTTCAACTGATTCTATGCAAATTAGTCTGGAGAATTTGCCTTTGGACATTGGCGCTCAATCAAGCAACCAACTATCTGTTACTACTCTAGGTATTTTGGGTGATTGCTCACAGAAAGGCTAGAATGTATCAATATCTACCATCAGCCTGATCATGACCATTTTACAGTGGTTTACTAAGCACTCACTCCAAACTGGACTAAGTTATCAGTCAGCAAACAAACTTACCAGGACATTTAACGTCCATAAAGTAGCTGTTTGGACTTTGTACAAGCCTCTTAAGTTTGTGCTTACGCTTTTCTTCTTCCACCGAGGGATGCAAAAGATCTTTGAACAACTGCAAAGGATACAACAAACAGAGATTGAAATAGGCATTAATGTTCTATATCCTTGTGTACTTGCTGGTGACCACTAAGTACAAAACAATATCCATACCTACAATCTTGGACAAAACAGATGGAAAATTTCGCCTCCCACCTCCCACCAAATCAAGGACAGAAAATGGTGTGTTTTGTCCTTCAAGAAGTTTTCGGGGTGCAAAGAAAGTCATGTCTGATAGCATTGGGCTAGTGGATTTTGCTATCGGACAGGGAATTCTCTTCTTAAGTTGGCCGACTGGTAAGTGAAGCTTTTTATGGAATTCAAATTACAGAGGAACTGTTATCATTCCTCCTCATTAAAATAGTATTTCGGGTTGGTTAAAATGACTCTTGGGCTAATATACGCTAACTACAGCTTGGCCGAGCAGCAAGCCGTAAAACAGACTTTCTTTGCACCCCGGATTTTGCTGTTCCATTTCATTCTGTCAAAGACTGTAGGTTTTTCACTAGAACACAGCAACAAGTACAAAGAGAATGACTGGTTTTCACACTATGATTAGCCAGCCCAAAGTGACATCAGGCCAATTTTAATCCTGGTACTTTTCTTTAGGCGAAAAATCATAGCCTATAAATCAGTCTCAGAAAAGGAAACTCTGGGTTAACTTACTACAAAAAAACAGTTATCATACTTCTCTGAACTACAGTGTAATAGCATAGTTATTATAATATTAAAACCATAATATCAGTTGATTAGATTAACCTTAATAAATGCTCATTTCAGCTGTTTAGTCAACCTTCAAAACAAAACTTTAAAAACATTCCTTCTACGGGAATAGAGCTCTCCCTCAAAAATCTAACGCTGTGCATAGAACAAAGGTCCTCAACATCAAGGAAATGTAATCACCAAAATTGATTTCTGGTGATACTTAGCTGGCGTTTCAAAAGTTAACTGCACCAAAAGTGGGGAAAAGATAAATAATCCTTTGTTGATAACCAGAACTAAACCGACAGACAGCAACTCTCGAAATCCTTAGCACAGATAGGACTTCCACACTCACGGTTTTTAAAGTTATTTTTAACAGTTGGTTCAAAGCGAAACCACATCAACTTCTCCAACACAACAAAAATTCAACATGATCATTTCGTGCCCAGGGGTAAGGATTTCACTATTCAAGCCAAAAATCTGAAAGATCAAGCATTAGCCTAGATTTAACGTGATTTCTGGCTTTTCGCGTTCTTTCTGAAACATGCAATAAAGAAAAATCTTTCCCCTACTGACCGGCATGGTTCTGCCTTCGAATCGAAAGACCAAAAGAGACAGAAACGTGCAAAGCGCAAATGAATGTACGGGGTGGCCACCAATAAACAGCAGGGCCTTGGTTGCACAACGTTGTGCAATATAAAGGACTGGAAACTACAAATAGCCAAAATGAGCAGCCGAGCCTCAAGAGCCCACAGATTGTCCTTCCTGCGGCGTAGGCCACCAAAAAAACTGTGACGGAAATGAAAAATCCTAATCACAATACTATATGTCACGCAATCCTTGTTCTCTTGGCTTTACTTTATTTTCATAAAGGCGGTAAAAATAACAGAGATATCACTACTTTTATTGTAGTCTTTCTTGTATATTGACGCGGCTGACAATCAGGTCAAACCATGGTCTAAAACGCACGTTTGACGCACGTTCCTATTTTGAGCTCTGTCTTAATCACACTTCCGGCACGTGACATTATTGTTGATGACAGAATTCGGCCTTTGACGAGAGCCAATCAGAAGACTTATATCCAAAATCAGTTGTTTGGCTCCAATATATCGAGCGCAAAACAAAAACTTTTTTGTCGAGGAATTCATCTGTCTGATTAGTCGTTTCCTTCGAAAACCTCTCTCCAATATTTTGTGTTGGCTGGCCAACAATATAACGACATGTCTTAAACTTGATACTTTTGGCAGAACAATGAAGCCCGGCGAAGGTAAGCTAGTGGACTTGTATTTTCCCAAGTTTAGTTGGGGTAACAGCTGACGTGTTTTTCAACTTGAAATTTGCCTGTTTTGAGCTTTTTCTAAAGCGAATTCTATCATAAACATGAATTCTTCTAAAAGGAGATATGTACTTCTTTCTAAAGAATCACCGTAGGTTCCAAAGTACGGCCAATTTGATCTGTATTACGAAGAATTTTTTTCTTGTGTTATAAGCAAGATATGTTAAATTAAGATGTTCATTCCTTTATTGATAGGTTCGAAATGTCTATGCTCAAGCTTAAATCGAATTATTACTTTGCTTCCTTTATTATAATACAAGGACTGTTATGTTCTTGTACTTGTATGGTTCGTCAAGGAAATTATAATTAATGCTGGGCAGCTTTTCTTTCCTCGTATCAGGTTGTATAAAGTAAGTCTGTGTAGATATTTATACAACAACGCGCTTTCCATGCTCCCGGTAAATGTCTTAATAAGCTTACGTACTTTTATGTTAACAGTCACTGGCGCACACAGCATTTTCATTTAAAGGCATCATAACCGGTCATGAATAAGACGCGAGGAACGTTCTGAATTTCGGTTTTGAGAATGTTGTACTTTGAAAACATTTTAGTCCGACAAAGCTGATAATTCACCTGTAATTTTCCAACCAATTTAATGTGCATGTAAGGTTGTTATCTCAGACAACATGAATCGAAGTGTTTAAAGCTGTTTTAGTCAAGAAATGTATTCTATCATAATATCAAACTGCTGAGCATATTGCCTGGCTTATTTACATGTTCTGTCTGTCAAACCTTTCGTATGTTTTTACTGAATACCCACTTTTCATCACTCCAGGCAAGTACGATCTCTAGGGGCAAAGTTCACTTGTGAATATTAAACATAGTCAATTGTCCATGACCACTTTGTAAACAAGAGTTCTTTGCTGTGAGAAATATGTAAGTTGTTGTTGCAGTCAGGACACTGAGTGCATTGTATCAATGTGAGAGGTAAAAAAAATTTCTCTTTACTTTCTGGCTTCCCATAATTAAATTCAATATTGTTAAGTGCACCACATCTCCAAAGATTAGAACTGCTTTTTAAAGAATTTCTAGTGATTATGGGCGAACATGAAGAAAAATGAAATGGGGAGTTTTGCTTGGGGTGGGGGGGTACTCCTGGGAATTCTTGGTGGGACTGTGTCGCCCGGTTCTTCAAATCATGACCCTATTTCACACCAAAAAATGTAATTTTCCACACCCGTTTTCACACCTAGGCCTGCAGAAATTATGTCATCATTACTTTAGATTAGTGCACAAACAAAAAAATTCTTCAAATCCATTTTGAATTCTCATATTTCTCTTTCTTTCTTGGTCATCTGGAATTGTAACAGTTTATGATAAATATGTTCATACACTCCCGTAGTTCCGTCAAAAACCATACCTGATTCCAGACCAAAATTGGCAAAGTGTATACCCTTTTTCAGACCAAAACGGCGCAAAAACTCCACCTGATGGGGTGGCACATACTTATATAGCTTATATAAGGGAGTACCCCCCCCCCCCCCCCACTTAGGGGGTTTTGAAAGTCAGACTCGTGACATGCAGGCATTCCCCTGTCCCTGAAAAAGGGCTCATATTAATATTTGCTGTAGTGCTGTATTCTTTCTATCTCTTACATGTGAGTTTCCAACCCACAGAGCTCCTCTAAGACGTAAAAATATACTATCAATAATATAATGATTTTCTGCTGGAAAGAGGGTGTAAATTAGGAGCAGTGGTTTAGAACTTTAAGCGTATCCTATTTGCAGTAGTGACAAAGGGCAGGATTTAAGCCCTGATCTTTGCTGTTCAAAGACTGGGGATTAATTCAAGTTAAGTTATGAAACCTTTGTTGTAAAAGAAGCCACCTAAAATGCAAAGATTGAGTGGTTACTTATGGAAGTTGCTCACTTACGAGAATTAAATCACCAGTAGTGATTCCTGTTAAGAAAAGGTGCAGACACATCTACTTTCTGAAAGAGAATTAATTGCATGTAATTTCCAAGTTACCATGTATGTAAGAGTTCTTCATTTACTCTGAGGAGGATACGGTTGAACCTCTAAACAGCCACCTCTACACAATGGCCACTTTTTTGGGTGGACAGTTTATACATTGACTCTTGTTTAAACCTCTCTCTACAATAGCCACTCTTTCTTCTGTCCCTGAGGTGGCCTTTGTGAAGAGGTTAACAACTGTAGTACATATGTTGTGGTTCAATAATTTTTATCCTTGGTTCAAATTTTATTTTCTTTTGTTACAAACTCATTATCATGTAATTAATCATACATTACCATACCCAAAACAAAAGAAAATAAAATTTGAACCAAGGATAAAATTGAACCACAACACATACAGTCAATAAGAACTTGCGTCAAGTAGTCTCTTATATTTTATTACAAAAGGTTAAAAACAATGGAAAATTATCAAACCATCAATCAAAATTGGCCGCGGTCACCAGAGTGATAAGAGCTGGTTCTTTAGATAAATATGAGAGGTAAATTATAAAGTGGATAAATGGAAAAAAATTGGCATTTTGGATAAGTGGTTGCTAATGGGAGGTGGTCACTTTGTTGAGTCAGTGACATCCATTGAGGTTTGACTGTTTTTTGAAATTTGTTTTTCTGTTTTGATTTAAAGTGTTAACAGAGGCAGAAGGTGATGTTGCTGGTGAGATGGAATGTGAGATGCAGGCAAGAGACTTCTTCATACACATTGGAATGCTGATAGTGGAAGGTCGTACACCACAGCAGTCAGAAAAAGGAAGAGCTGAAGGACCTCACTGCCTGTCCTTGATTAGTGTGGCTCCTCATGTCTGTAACCCACATGTAAATTACCTTGTAAGTTCAGGACCTTCTAATATTTAAAATACACTATGGGTTTTTTGTTTATTCAAACGAATACATTTTCAATGAATGTACAGCATTGAGTTCTAATTTCTAGCATATATCCCTAACACTAGTAATATAAATCCATTTTTTAGTGTCAGAAAGTATGTGAAAGAAAAGAAAAGATGACAGTGTTGTGGGAGAACAGTTCTCCTATGGTGATCACAGTCCTGATGCAGAGTCCAGATGATAGCAATTGGATTTTGCTGGAGAAGTGGACAATTGAAGCTGTTGATGGGTACGTGACATGAGTACTACAGTACAACCACATTGAGAGGAACACCAATGGGCCAGGGAAATCTGGTTTTAAAAAACAGAAAATGACTGAATGTTTTTAAATTAGGGCCAAAAAATTGTTGTTGTAACAACGGGGTGGTCAAAAAGCAGGGTCCTACTATACTGTTAAGTATCAGCAACCACTACTTCTCTTTTCACTGCTGATGGTCATTATAATTTTATTGTAAACCTTTTGGCCAGCAAACACTTATGGCTGGCAGACAATGGCCATATGGCCCGCAACAGTTGCTAATGGTTTTTGGTTTCAAACTTTGAATTAAAGTTTTGTTAATGTGTAACAGTCTGTGATTCTGTTGGTTAACTGTTTGCTGTCAGATTTTTTTTTGTTTTTTGATTTGATTTGAGAACCCATTTTGTTGATAACATTTTGGAACTTTATTCATGAGAACTATCAGTCTTGAATACTTGTCTGCTGGTTGCTAATGGTGTTTTCAATAAACAATAAGCTTGTAGTCAATCACACCCCAATAAAACGGACATCAGTGAAATTCCTGCAACAATTTACAGATATTTGACTTGAGTAAACTCCAGACCTGCAATTACAGGCTAATACCTGTCGCTCTCAAGGATGATAGACTGACAGTCCCAAGGGTGTCTGCAGTAATCAAAGTTGACCAGACGCAATTATAGTTAAGTTATTTACTTCCCATCTATAGGATAGGTGATGTGCAGAGTTGCAGTGGAAACGTGCTGATCCAAGCTCTCAGATCTCACATTCACTTTTCTCAGCTCAGTGCCTGGCTGAGCAGAAGTAAAGGTTCTATTCCTTCACAGGTCCTCTATAGGTGAGTATAGTACCGAATGATAATGACAGGTATCCATATTAGTGGTCGTCAGGTCATCTAGGATGACCGTATACCAAGATGGACCCCTCTTGGGGGGGGGGGGGGGGTGGTTGAGAGGGGTAGAGGTGTGCTGGCGAACCCTTCAAATCCTGACCCTGTTTAAGACAAGAATAATCATTATTGTTCATTTTGCTTCCCTGTTTAAGACAAGAGACCTACTCTCACACCTATGGTTCTGTTTCGCACAAGAAATTATTAAGTGTTTTTAATCTTACTCCATGGAGTTACCAGTAGATTTTTTTTGAAAATATATTTTTGGTACCACTCATGTAGACTGTACATTACTGACTTTCACATTCTTTTTAAGGCTTCCGGCCCAAAAAGACTCTCAGATGAAAAATAGTGAAATTATTTACCCTGTTTAAGACTAATCAGGATCCTGAAAATCATACCCTGTTCAGCACCACATACCCACTTTGGCCAAATAAGGGAGTGCTCCCTGCTCCACATATGGACCTCCTTAATAATGTTTCAATATTTTTGCTTCCCATGGTTTGTGTATAATGTTGTAGGCTAGAATGGTTTCAACCTACATGTATGTTATTTCCTTTGCTGCCTAGCCAAAATTATTCATCATCTTTGATAATTTGGTTAATGGTTTAGGTGCTAATTAGGATTAATTAACATTAAGTTAGGGAGTTAAAAGACAACAATTTATGTTCTTACACAAGCAATCATCAAGACTGCTTTTCAGACCTAACCTCTGACAGGTAAACAATCACTATAGAAATCCCAACACAAAAATATTGAACGTGGATGCTTGTCTCTGAGCTGTACTTTATTTTGGTCTAGGGCTGTGCATTATGTGTGCCTGGGTTTCCTGTTTCTTGTCACAGATCTTTCCCTCACTCAAACCACCCACACAAATAATGTAAATTTATCTTTGTTTTATCATCTGTCTTCAGAATATCAGACATGGGAGATGAGGTGGCATCTGGCGAGTTTCTTAAAGAACCTGATTTTCACACATTTCCACTGGCAAATCTCCATAGTAACAGAGCACTTCGTGTTAGTGTCCATTCACTACCGAGATGTGACATAATTAACTTTGCAGACGAAATCCTGGCTTCTAAAATAAATCAACTCAATGCTGGGCAGAACTCCAAATGTAATGAGAATGAAGACTCCTTAGAATTCATTGATGACCCAGTGAGGTCTCCCTTAAAAAAGAAATCATGCAGGAAGCATCGAGATCCTTATCATGACGTTAAGATTCTGAATGGCAACAATTCTATGTTAAACAAGCAAAGTATTCTGGACTTTTCAAAACCTTCAACAAGCAAGAGTTTGGTTGACCAAGTAGTAGCAACGAAATGTGATGATCAGAATTGCTTAAACACCTCTCAGACCTCCAAGGATTCTCTTAGAAGTGGGTATTTTAAAATTCGTAGTCTTAGTGATGGACCATCCATTAGTCCATTACATGAACAGATGAAAACTCAACAGTATGAGAAAGAAAACCCAAGTACAACAGGCAGTATAGGCTGTAATAAACAGGTAAGGACAAATATCATAAACTCTATTAACAAGGAAGGATTTTAGCTCCCCTAAAAGTTTGTTAATTAGCGTATTGTTGGTGAAGTGTCAGACGGCAGTCTGTTGATAGGCTATCAAAACAAAGCAGCATAGCAACAAATAGCTGACTGTCAATCAACAAGTTTTTTTCTTTTTTTTGGGGGGGGGGGGGGGTTAGTGTTCTTTACTTTTTCTCTGAGACCATCATGGGAAAGTTGGTACTAACTTTCTTCAGTAATGTTATTTGAATTACTTTAAGGTGGACTCATCGGTGTAGGCTCCATTACCAGCGACTGTTTGGGAAAATGAGCCTGCACTCATTCCCCCAATCTTTGAAAACTTTCCGAGACCTTTCTTGGGAGTGGATCAAGTGGAAATTGAGTCTACACTCCGTGCAAGTTGGTCCCAACTGGACATCTTCCTCTTGTTTTATAGTGTATGATTTCATGTGTGAATGAAAAGCTGAGAATGAAAAATGGATGTTCTCTTTATCAATAAAAGTGATTTTAAACTTACTTTGAGTCACCAACTTATTTAATATACTTGTATTTACACAAGGATCGTTTTCTTTGATATCATATCATTTGCCTTATTTGACCAAGGAATCTAAATTAGAGTTTGGCCTTTATCTAAATGATATCAATATGATCAAAACTATTGCTTTCTAACAGAAATCCACTTTTGAATGTGAGAAACTTGATGTACAAGTAAATCGGAGTCACTCATCTCCAAAGATCTCAAACCCTGGTGGATACAGACAAGCTCTTCGAAGCCAACGTGTGGGACCTGGTACTATTCCTATCTTCAATTCAAAAACAGGATTACCTGTCTCTTCAAGCCCGGTCAGTATGCTATAGTAATAGTTTCTTAACCCTGTCAAGCCCCACAAGTGTCTTTTGGTAGTAATTTATTTATTACCTCTTATAGTGAAAGTTTGCAAATTAAAATGTTCATGTTTGAAGATTTTTTGTATTTTTTCTTTATTTTTTTTCTGTAGCTGTAATAAATGCTAATTTGCTTTCCATGTTTGTAGGCTCCCCTCCGTCGCTCTGCCACTGATTTGAACTTTGGAGATGACTGCAGGGAAACAACAAAGTAAGCTCAAAACTATAATATTGTTATCTATTAAACCTTATACCTTGCTGGATAATATTGATCAGGCCTGGTTGTTCACACACTGGATAGCTCGATGTCCACCAGTCATAAATCACTATGCAGCAGATAAGTGGCAGGGAAACCATCTTGATAATTAGCAGTATCTATTGGCAAATTCCAAAGATAAAAACTTTTTTCAGTGGATAGCGCTATCCATCTTTTCAACAGCTGGAGAATTGTATTACTGGCCAGTGTCATTGGTGTGATGAAATTTTATGGGAAAATCTCTATCAATTGTTAAAATGAAAAAGGGTTTGTTGCTGTTTTTTTGGCTTGTGATGCTTTGGAGTTTAGGTGAAGTGGCTGTAGTAGCACTGATCTCAAAGCTTTAGTACAACAGATGTACTTAAAGTGTTAATAACAAGCTTGTTGACATCTAATAATGTATAATATAAAAAAATATAAAAGTGGTTAGTTGTACTTATAATCATTCTGGTTTTTATTTACCTGTGAATTAAGTGGCATTCAAGAAAAGTCAAATAACGTAGACTTCACAGCAAAACTGAGTCAAAGTGCTCCAGCCTCTACAACACAACGTCTCTTAGGAAACTTTGAGGTAAATTACTAGTTTAATATTAAAATAATTAAATCTCAAGAAATCTCATGGCTATATCATAGTGATTTATTTCAAAAATTCACTTATATGCTTTAAATTGAAAGTATCATAGTGGGTATTTCAGTTTGATTAAATTACGGTCTGATCATGAGTGTATTAATATGAGAGTGATATTAATCTTATTTCTGTCAGAATGAGATTATGCCACACCTTTTTGGCCACCACTTTCCAAATGCCCTGACTTACTCACCTTTTCTCTAAAACCATGTGTTGTTGTTGTGTTCAACTAATTCCTTACATGAACAAAAGTGCAACTATCTATAACATGTTTATTGTTCAACAAATGCTTGCAATTTTTTTCTAGGAGTCTGTGTTAAATGGCAGGATGGAAGCAGTAGGGACTGTTGAGGTGATTAATTTATTAAAATTTTGAAAAATGTTTCTGTTATTTGTATGTTTTCTTTCTAATGGTGGTTTGTACATGAACTGAGATTAAGATGATATAACAGAATACAAAAAAATTATTCTTCTACAGTTCTATACAATAATTGTATTATCTTGCCAGCAAGGACAAATTATTTGTCCTTGCTGGCAAGATAAATTATTTTTGTTGATTTTACCATATGTAAGAGTTCTCATTGTGATAACCTCATACATGCCACTTCTGTTGTAGGGTTTCACAGCTGAGTTAGGAGCCAGTGGATCTTTCTGCCCTGCTCATGTTACTCTTCCTGTCAAAGCATATTTTTTCAGCCTCTCTGAAGATGATGCCCCATCTCCTTACTTGGTGAGATTTTTTTTCATGTTTGAGCAAAACATTGTCCATCTTATCTCGTCACAACAATTAACATTTGATTTTTGAAACCTCTATTAATCTGGGTTTTACTGTATTCTGCAGGGCTACATTAGTTTAGATGATCTCTCTATAAGTAGAAAAGGCTATCATGTGCCTACCAAAGGAACCGTGCAACTGGTAAGACTGCCAACAGGAATGTAAAAATGTAAAATTTGCAGCACTTATAGCAACGAAAGCTGAAATTTAAGGAGGCAGCATAGCAGAGTTGTCTGTACTTCAGACTCACTGTCCAGACAACTTGAGTACAATTCTCAGTGACAACAAGTTGGGTTTGTTTCCCAGTACCCGTCACAGTCCAGCTTCTCAACAATGCTCATAAATACCCAACTGGCCCATGCCTCCTTCCAGTTGGGTTTTTAATCCTCTTAATAATTTATAACCATTTTTTAGAACTTTCAGTATATCTTGAAACTCCTCTCTTAGATTTCTGTGAAACTTTGCATAACGGAAGACAAGCACCTAAAGTATGCGCAGCGTAAAGCATTTCCAAAGTTCAGGTCAATAAGGGCTGAAATTCAATTTTAAAGCTTTAACTATTGTGACGTCGTTGCCCTATGATATTTTTTCCGATCGCCTAACAATTAATATCATAATAAAGTTTAGTCAATGTGTAATACATGTGTAATAATGGTTTTACCATAAAGATCAATTTGTAAGAGATACAAAGATGGAAGGTGTCAATACAAAATTATTGCATCGAGCCACCTGAAGCCTCTAGAACTTCTCCTTATGGATGCATTTGATAACACAGTCAGCTAATAATTACAGAAACTTATCCTTGTCTCAAAGATACCAAGCTTCATACACAATAAGGACACAACGCACTCGGTGTTTCCCTTCTCTGTCCCTTTCTTTAGAGGGTTAGCTGCACTCTCATATCCTGTCATAAGTAGTTGTATGTGATTTTAATTTGTAAACTTAAGCTTATTCTGTTGCATTTGCAGACTTTGTTTAATCCCAACAAAACTGTGGTCAAGATGTTTGTTGTACTCTATGACTTTAGTGATATGCCTCCAAGGGCACAGACTTTTTTACGTCAGAAAACGTTTTCAGTTTGGAAACGAGCTTGTCACTCAGATGAGGTAGGCATTGTACTTCTTAAGAATTTTTGATACTATTTTATCAAGGATAAACCCGTTGTGCTGTAAGTTAACTGACACAGCAATTTCTAGAAGAAAAAATATGACTACATTAGAAGACATGCTTTCAAGTGAAACTGAAGAGCAACGTCAGCTAAATTCACTGTCTTTTTAGTAGGTGTGAATCAAATCTATAAAACTTGTGTTATAGCTTTTATAATTGTTGAAAAAATTTTATTATCTCTTGAACTCATGAATATTGAATTTCTCGTTTTAGCTCTTCTCTTTGGGCAAATATTTGCTGATGTCCTCAGTTACATTTTTTTCTATTTACCGTATTACTTAACCCATCGCCGTGGCCGTATATACAATTTGAATTCAAAAGTTGTTTTAAAGGGCTGGTTAACTTGAGCAATCTGTGCAATTTTCAGCTCTCTTTGAGCAATATGGGCAATCAAAATTGCAAAATTTCTTGGTGGCAAAGAAGTTAATATACATTCTTTGTAAAATAATTTTTGATGATAATACATTACTGTACATTTTTTAGGGTCAAATGTCTCTTCATTATTTGATTCATTTGAGGTGAGCTTAAGTATACTTATAAATAGTGGATTTATTTGTTTGTTTACAGATTTAGCTTGGTACAAAGTAACAATAGGATTTTATTAGCCCCCAATCAGCTAGATGGCTGCTGCTGGAAACGAAGTTGATTGATGGTCTATTGCTATGCAGCCTCGTTTCCTTAAGCAATAGACCACACTTTCTATGGGTTTACCGGCGTGATAACCAACGCGGTATGTTGGGAGACCTCGAGAAAAGCTTGTAAATAACGACCCTAAGGAGAGCGATTTACAAGCTTTTCGAGTGTTCTCCCAACATCCCAAATGGGTTATCACGCTGGTAAACCCATAGAAAGTGTGGTCTATTGCTTTTATAAAATATCTTTAAGTAAAACGGAAAATGTTTCAGTTTTTTATGAGTTTACCGGCACAATAAACCATTGGTTTTTAACCAATCAGAACGCGCGTTCTATCTTAGTTATTTTAATAAAATCAAATATACCATCGAATCGATGGTATATTGCTCGCATACAGCTATTTCGAGAAAGGTTGTTGGAAAAATTGCATGCGGTAATCCCGATAGGTATTGTGGGTGGTTTTGATTTTATTGTTCCTCAAAGAAATTTGAAAGAATGGCACGAGAGGCCATGGACATGTGTTTGCGAGTTCTAAAGGAAAGCAACAAAAGAAGTTTTGACAGCTACAGTGTCAGGAACAGTGTATTGATCATATCCCATATTACCTTTCGGGGTTGTTGTGGCGAATTTTTTTCTGACAACCTTTCTCAAAATAGCTGTATTCCAAATATGGTAAGCCCCTGTTGGTTACGAAGAATTAGCCAGGGGGATTGGAGGCAATCAGAAACGGCAAAATATTTTGAATGAACAATATACAGAATTAACTTATACGTTCAAGTACGTAATGAACTTATAAAACAGACCCTGCAACTCATTAATTGTGAGTTTTGAATTATATTTCAGATTTGTTACTTCCAAATCTGGCAGACTCTATCTCCACACAGATATCAAAGTGATATTTGCACGCCAGCCCCCAGATCTCCCTAGTGGAGTTACATTTTGCACTGTCACTGACGGTCCTACAGAACCTCGATATACACTTTGACAAACCAAATTAGTAGGACAGTTAATTAAATTTATGATAATTTATCAAAATTTTGACAATTGAATCAGTATATGGCCTTGACAATAATACAGCAATTAATGATTTGAAGCTGCAATCTTCACCAAAATATTATTTATTTAAATCTAATGCTTATATAGCTAGGGTTTTTTTAAATTTATTTATGTTTTTTGTTAAAAAAAAAGACCTATAATTGAAATTTCTTTGAACGTATTGATTTTTTGATAAGGTGCGGACAAGTTTTGGTAAACAGTGGAAGTTCATAAGTTGACGACCACTGTATTAAGATAGCCAAGAACATTTGTTGCCTCCTTTTTTACTTCACAAATTGATAATATTTATTTATGGTAATGTTATTTCTGGAATTTGCGATCCCAACTCCAAGGAATTCCTTACTTCACAAACGAAATCTGGTGAAAATTTTAGCTTCCCAATTTAAACCTCGCGAGAATTAGATAGCCTGCGTTGCAGCTGGCCCACGCACTCGTCTAAACCATTTGTATAGTCCGCTCCCGGGGGGGGGGGGGGGGGGGGGAGGGGAGGAGGGTTCTGCCATATATGGGCTAGATAGATATGTGCCGCTGTAAAGGGTATGGTTTTCAGGCAGTTTACTCTAGGATAGGGTATATAAATCAGAGCGTTTGGGTCTAGAATAGGGTATCATTTTTCAGGAAACTGATCAGTTGTTTGAAGATTTTATCTAGACAAGGGAAACAGCTACTTTAGGATAGGGGGATTTGGGGAGTTTACTCTAGTATAGGGTAGCAAAATTCAGCTGAACTAGCTCTGGTATAGGTTAAGGGTTCCAGGGTCCCAGCGGCACATCCCCACCCAGAAATTCCTAAAGTACCCCCCCCCCCCCCCCCCCCGGGAGTCCGCTCTATACAGAAGGTTTAGTTTTAGAGTGTCTGCGACGCAGGCTAGTCTGAAAAGGCTTTAAGAAGAACACTTTTGTACATAGAAAAGAAATGTCAGCACTTAAGCGCATGTAAAAGGAATATTTATTTATGTCAGGGTGAAAATTGAAAGATGCTATGAGCAACAATTAAGGTTAGTATGCATATAGTGAGTAGTAAATCAGCAGCGTTAAGTTTTTTCTCCAGCATTACCTGTAAGAAATAATGATTGCAATTGCCCCCCTCCAACTTGAAAACAAGCAATTTCAGTAAGTACTTAAGTGTAGCCTTGCCCTCCCCCCTGACGGAGAAAAAACGTGAGGGAGGAGGTGGGCACCCCTCCACCCGTCTCAAAAGAAATCGAAGTACCAGGTCCGCCTCTGGACGATCAGTATAACCACGTCCTTCGGGAAAGAATTCGTAAAATCAAATTTTCTTTTCCATCAAATGATTAATATTTTTGTTGGTGTTACTTTTTTATATGACAGTTTTAATATAAAAGCTCAGAAAATGCAAATTCAACATATACCTGGCAGGGCAAGATATAAAAGTTTGCGCAAAGGGTGGAATACTAAGGAGGCAAGATAAGAAGGTCATATCCTAAATGTTGCGTGTAACATTAAAATTCCAAACAAACGTAAACTTGTGTTTTTCTTGCAGCTCGTAGATACAGCAGATTTCTTGTTTTTGAAGGGTTTTGGCTGACTGGCTTCTGCCTATTTTGCTTGAACGCACGGACACATTTCAACGAGTTCTTATGAACTCCTTAGTGCTCCGTGGGTAAACAAATTACAATTTACAATTTGGTTTTCACCAGTGTCCCAGGCATAACATGACGTATTTTAAGACTATTTTATCATTGTGCTTATTATTGTGCACTAAGTATTCTTAGCTTGTGCTTGCGTCCATAGCAAAAGCCATACCGTTTTCTATCAGATGTTGTACCACGTAACGCATCAACGTACACCGTGGTCATATTAGACCTGGACATTAGTTTATCTCTACACTCTGTAAACAAAACGCATGTTGGGGCAAGGGCCAAAAAATATTGCTTTTTTTCCTGTCCCCGATGTTCTTGGAACATCTGTTTTGAAGTCGTCAGTAACGAGAGGTTTGTAGTGGATCTGTTATGCCCTAGGTCTCCTTCAGTCTCGCGCGGCGAAACCATAATTCCTTAATTCCTTAATTCCTTTCCTGTAGTACACTTTATCGCTTTGAAAATATATAACACTGACCGGCTGACAGGTACGAACTGGGGAGCAAGTGTGACGCTGAGTGCTGAAAGCACTTGACTCCCACTAATGTGGCCTGGGTTCAAATCCCTGCGTCGACGATATATGTGGGTTGAGTATGTTGTTGGTTCTCTCCCTTGCTCCGAGAGGTTTTTCTCCGGGTTTTGGTATACGCGCAGAAATTCCGGTCCGTGTGGTACCCAAGGAGAGAAGGAATTAAAGATGGCGGCAATTTGGGCCCCTCTATTCTCTTTACCGACGTTAGTAACTACCTTTCAGCAGAATTGTCACAATAATCAGCTTGTGGTAACGTCAAACGATTTGTTCGGCCTTTATTGCCGTGATTATCCTCTGAACGAACCGCGGCCATTTTGTCTGGTTTGTTCTTAGTACTAACCTTCCCCGCCCCCCGCCCTCAAATAACCGTGAGATGTTTTCTGGGACGCCTGAGGGTCAAAAAGGAGACAGGGTAACCGCAAACCCGTCGCTTCCCTTCCCCTGGGTTCCTGACCAAGGAGCTGTTTACATGGAGGGAGGAAGATCCTATAGAGGGCGGATCATCCTAACGCTATATGTTAGGTTCCTAGCAGGATCTTCTAACCGAGGGCAGTTCACATGGTATCAGTAAAACGCGTGGCTGGTGTCGGGGTATATCTTTTTTTTTCTGAAGAATGCTGTTTTAGAGTTTAATAGGGTTGACATTAACCCTAACCCTAAAAACAGCATTCTGTAATAAACAGATAGATCCCGGCCCCCACCCCGAACCCGCGTTTTACTAACAGACACGTGCTTGGGACATCAGTCGTATATATGAAACGGTTTGATCTTTTATATCTCCCCGATTTGCTTCGGGTGAGATCAACTTGTGTGATCGGGTTTTTGTTTTGCATTTCACTGCTACCGAGTGTACCTTTTTGTCCCGCAAGGCAGAATAGGGTTTAACCCGTATCAAGAGGACCTGCATTAAGCGGTCACCCTCTATTGACCGGTCACCGTTTCCGTGGTTCTAACGAGTTATTAGGGAGCTTAAGCAACAAGGCTGGCGACGGCTACGAAAACGTCACTCAAAAAGTGAAGTCGCGCTGCCTCAAACTTTATCGCGCTTATTCCACCTCGTTCAATTCATCAAATGTTGGCAATTTTTACTGGAGTTAAATTCCAAAGGACTGTATCGTCAAAGTTCAGGGAAAGAAAAAGGAAGTCGTTGTTTTGTGTACTCGTCCTCCACAAAACGTGTAGACTACGAGTAGTCCCCCATTTTTCCTCAAGGATAGTAAGCGAAACGCGAGCGCGCATGAAAATTATCCCACGCGAGAAAAAGCGACACGCGTGGGGTGATTTAATATCACGAGCGCTCGCGTTTCGCTCCCTGAGGAAAAATGGGAGACTACTCGTGTCTACAAAACATGAAATTAGGCATTTTGACGTTGTAGTCGTGTAGTGACGGCAAAGAAATGTACAAAAAAGTGTGATACACGTGCAGAGTCGTTGTTTTGCCAATTCGCCGTCGTCGTTACTTAAGCTCCCCAATTTTTTGTTGTCTTCACCTTTGTTAAACGGTCAGTCACCTTCACACCTTGTCAAGATATACCACACAAGTGCAAATAGAGACATTAGGGCCATTTATACGAGGAAATATAAGACGCGTCTTAACAGTAAGACGCGAACTTTCCGTATAAACGGCACATTTCGTCAGACGCGTCTTATTTTAGAACAGCCCTTAACACCTGTTCTTAGATAAGACGCGTCTTAGCTAAGACGAGAAAGACTTCGTATAAATGACCTTCGCGTCTTATATTAAGACGCGAACGCATAGTACGCATGCTTTAATTTTTGGCGGGAAAATTATCGCTTGCCCCGCAACGGACTGGAAGGCTACTGGCGGGGAAAAGTTGTTTACAAATACAACGCGTTTTCGTTTTCGTGTCGCTCAGTTACAATGAGCTCGCCGTTAAATGCAACAAGAAACACTTGGTCCATCGCGGAGAAAAAGGATTTCTTGTTATTATGTAAGGAGAAGGCGATAGCAGACTTCCTGGACAAATGCGTGACGTCTGCTGGTGTAAGTAGACCCTTTTAACTTTTAATAAACTATCAATAAATTAATAGTAATAAACTAACAATTTATATTTACTAATCAAATTGCTATCTTCGTAATATAAACTTACACTCAAAAAGTAAGTTCAGTTCATTCACATGAAAACGAGTCAAGAACAGAAATAAGACGAGAACCAGTTTGCGTCGTATGTAAGACGCGTCTTATTTGTTCTCGTATAAATGGCCTACTGTGCATAACATTCAGTGGTCTCTCACTCTCTTGGCATGCACAAGAAGAGATAAAACACTTTAAGATCAACTTGTCGAGTTATGGATATCTCGCTTTGTCACCGTCTTTGTGCAAGTTCTGGCCAGTAAACTCTTGGGTTTGTCAAAATGGTCTGACCTGTATCAAGCGGTCAGTTGACCATTCCCCAACGATGACCGCTCAATTCAGGTTTGACGGTAGAAACAACCATTTTTATGGTTTCATTAGATGGCCAGTCTCATTCGGACTCCGGTGTCTTTATTTATTTCTCATTCTCAACTGCCAGTTCTTTGGCAGAACGGAAAACGGCAAGCTTCAGATTCTGGAAACAATTGCTCAAAATGGAAAAAGAAACAGACAAAGTCCTTTTTTTTAAAAACAGAACTAAATATAACACAATTTCTATGCCCCGCGGCCCTCAAAATCGGCTTTCTTTTACTGCTACCAGGGAAGTTACAGCGTAAATGTAGGGAAAACTTGTAAGCTGTGGTTACAGAAGGTTGGTGTAGGTTTTTATGGATTTGTTGTTTGGGGTTACATAGGGGTTGGGATACTACAGGAAACAACAAACTGACGTCATTTAGCACCACAAGACCACGTTTTCCGCTTACATGTCGTTTAAAGTTCTTTATATCTACTGCCCCCAAAAACAGTTATTTCATGTCATTCTCATCCATAAGTACTATTTTTCGCGTTTTTGTCTGTTTCTTTTTTCATTTTGAGCAATTGTTTCCAGAATCTGAAGCTTGCCGTTTTCCGTAAACGTGATTCTAGATCGTTTTGATGGAAAACGTCCTTTTCATGGAGGACACTAGTGGTTTTCACGGTCGTTCAGGTTCTTTTCTTATACAACCAAGTCACCCGCAACGTTTAGCGACAGCCATGAAAACATCCGATTTTAGTAAACGCTATCTCCAAGGCATGCAGCTCCTGTACCATCTCTATAGTTACTTCCTTGTCTAAAACATTGGTATTTAGTTGTAAAACAGAATTTCTTAAACATTTCGTGGGTCTTGAGCGCGTCCAATTAATGTGTGCCTTTCAGCCGGGCGTCGCCAAGTTTCCATTTCTCAAAACTGACCGGCCGAACCATTCCCTCGTAATCAAAACTTCACTTTTAATCAAAACTATTCAGCCAGATCAGTCAAATCCTAAACTGTATGCACAAAGATGGTTTTTAAGCAAAAACTCTTGCAAATACAAGACTCTAATGTACAAGATCTTTATGAACGAACCATTGGCGCAGTGTGCAGTTTCATTAAAGTTTTGATTTATGTATACAGTCGAACCTCCATGTGCGACCACCTCCCACAAACGACCGCCTATCCAAAACACCAAAATTTTCCCAATCACAGCCTTAAAGTTGGAACCTCTAGTAAAACACTACCTGCTGTAAGAGACCGCGACCGCTTTTTGGGCTTGACGGTTAATGATATCCCATTGATTTTAACCTCTTGTAAGCGACCACTTGACGCATTCTATGATCTCTATGTTCGCTGTGTGCATTGTGCTACTAAGAATATACGAAGAACGTTGGTGACAACATAGAACTACGCATGGCTTAACTTAGAGAATTGCATGCCATAAATATTTTCCATAAAGTAGATGTGACTGGTCCTCTTTGTGGTTTGATTCTTGTTTGTTTGTGGTGCCCCTTTGTGGTTTGATTCTCGTAAACGACCTCCTCCCGTAAGCCACCACTCAGTCTTTGCATATTGGGTGGTCGCTTACGGGAGGTTCGACTGTAATGAGAAAATAAAGCTACAGAAATGAGTCAAAATCATAAAAGGAAAATCCTTCTTTAATACATAATTATATCAATACTTTATATTGAAAAAGAGATTGATATGGAAAATAAATTACACTCCACAATATCCGCACCTCAACACCTGCACACTTTGAAACAAATAGTTAAGTTAAAATTTGGTTGCCGGGCCACAATCCACACAGCAAAACGTTCTACAATATTTGTAAATGTTAATTGACATAACCATCACACCGATTAAAAACCTGTATTTTTGAGGGAAGAAATTGTAGAACCGAGCTTTAATATAGACGACATTCAAACAAATCCGCTAAAGGACACTTTGTGTAAGCCGAAACCTAGTCATAATAAAAACCTCATACAAACACTGTATTCTTAACCAACCTCCCTTAAGCACACATTTTTTTTTCTGTTCTGGCGCGGGGGTGTGTTTACAGGAGGCAAGGTTTAATCCATAATTTGCAGCGGTTGTGAGCTTGGCCATGTATGAAGGTCATTAGTGGGCCAAACACCAGAGGTGTTATTACAAATATTTCTCAGTACTGCTTCCGTAGTAGCCTCATCCAGCGTATTTAGATCAGATAATGTTTCATCATTTTCATTGCTTAGATCCGCAAAAGTCAAGTTATTTTGCAGAATGGTCATTTCATGATCCTCGCCAGCCCTGTTCGGGTGGTTTGTTCGGACCTGTGACACCGCCCAGTTTGGCGGGGCAGCGTTCATGTTTGAATGTTCCGCGTTGAGCATGGGTGTTAAGTTTCTCCGCGCGGAGAAAGCGCTATCAGGCGGCGGTCTTGAGCCATTATTATTAACATCACCATGGAGAACTCTGTTGCGTAGTTCCTTTAAACCATTCAAGTGTTGATTTGACGAGTCCATGGGCGATGGTGTCAAGTGCTGGGGACGGGTGGAAGTCTGCGGTGTCAACGGATGAAACCGCTGTTCGGCCAGCGCATGCTGTGTCAAGGGAGGAACAGACTGACTTCGCTGGTACGATGGCGGAGGCATTTGACCTGTAGAACTTATGGCCTGGTTACAGATCGACTCCAATTCTGGTGAATAATCCATTGTTTGATGTTGAATCATAGACGCTTGCGGCACTTGTCCATTATCTG
This sequence comes from Porites cylindrica, assembly GCA_964035525.1. Taxonomy (NCBI): domain Eukaryota; kingdom Metazoa; phylum Cnidaria; class Anthozoa; order Scleractinia; family Poritidae; genus Porites; species Porites cylindrica. Next base: position 2,968,224 of record OZ037778.1, on the reverse strand, counting down.
AACTACTGCTGAATCTACACGATTTAGACAACAGAGCAGGTGCTCTAAAAATCATACCAAAAAATGCAAATTAATATTACAAATGCTTCAGCTTGGACATTATGTGAAATCAGAAATTATTAAGACTGGGAGCATTCTCTTATTCCCTTTCGAATTACACTAGATTGAGAGCGCGCGTAAGGGGCAAGCGGCAAACTCGCGAGGAACGAGGGTTGAAGCCCCGATCTCTCCAAAAATTTGCATTATTTTACTTTTTTCCTCGCCGTTCTTGGCTCTGAGGAAAGAAAGACGACCACTCGAGGTCTAGAAATTCTTCGTACCCTACTTGTTTCCGCCTTGGAAAAATTAGTAAACCCTCTCAGGGGAAACACGCACTTAAAAATGACCGGCTTGCTCGTCGTGTTTTTTCCTTTTTAAATCTTTGAACTGGTACCGCTTCGGGAGCTCAAACCTAAAAAGGCCGCCATTAGAGTTAAGCGGCACCTTTCTAGCCGAATACAATGAAACAAAAACAGGAACTATTGTTCAACATTTTAAAAATCTTTCGCGACAGGAAGGTTTTCGAAACGTCTTAAACGCTAATAAAAATAAAGTGCTAGCTTATTTTTTCCTTTTAGAGTTCGTTCCTCGCAGGGGTGATAATGAGTAACGACAATTGCTCGAATCAAACATCTATACCGATTACGTGCCACTACCGGGATCGCGGTAGTACCTCTGATTGGTCATGCCGAGAGGGAAATTTGCTTTAACCCCCAGAATTGGGCAGTGACACGTCATCAATATGGAGTTTTGCGCTCGTTTTTCAGACGTCTTTTCGCGGGGAAACCAGTAGTGAGTCGCGAAATGTGTGCTGTTTACTGAGGCTATGCCACACCTTTTATCGCTTTTGTAAATGACTTACCCTTGCTTAGACTGCTGTTGCTGCTGCTGCTGCTGAGTCATATGTACATCACTTCCAGAGGAGACAACGCTACTCATACTGACCCCCTGAGAGTACCCAGTGGAAGCCATAGTCTCCACATGTGAAATCGCTGTCGGGAGCATAAATTCCTGGTTCCTTTGTACAACATTTGGCGAGAGAGGATTCAACTGTCTCCCCACCCCAGGCGAAGCCATTGTTGGCGACGTCACGTATTGTTGTGGAGCTATGCGCTGTGGCGTTCTGGGAGAAGGCAGAGGGTACGCAAAGGAGCCAGGTCTGCGGTTTGACGTTGGTGTAGAAGGAGGGTTCTGGTTAATCAATCTTGGTTGTTTACTGGGTGACATGGGCATATCATTGACTCCCATCTGTGGTGCTCCTTGCTGCGGCCAGTCACTATTGATAAGCTGGCTAGGATGGGTTGCAGTGGGTCGCAACGTCGGAGGGCTTGTCTCTCCTCTATTTACCCTCTGTTCTTGTGATCCACTAGTGATTGGCGTGAACAAAAACCGGGTGGGCTCTGCTGAGTTTGGTGTGTGTCTGGGTGTGGCATTAGCCGAACTGGGAGTAACAGGACGATTCTGTGGTGTCCCTGGAGTGTTGAACTTTGGTGATGACTGGAATGGTGAAGGTGTCTGTGGCATTGCTTGCTGTATAGGAGTTGTTGGCGACATCATCGATGGAGTAACAGGTCTTATTTTGGAAGGAAATCCACTGGGTGTAGTGGTAGGGTTGCCTGACTGTGGTTGCTGTTGTTGGTAAAACTGTCCTATCTGAGAAGGGGGACTCTGGAGAGATGATTGTATTGGCTTTGGCTGGATATGTAATGGCTGTTTATGGGGTGTCTTCTGTGGAGTTGAGACGCTTACCTAAAAAATGCAAACAACAAATTAAACTGTAAACCTATAATAAGTTATTCAAGGACTAACTTATTCAAATATAGTTTCTTGAAAAGAATATTTGGGAATGGCATCGTCTCGGCCTCATGATATTAGAGGAGAGACTTCTGTGGCAGATTTTAAGTCGAAGGTTTCTAGAGTTTTAGCTGATGCACTTTTGAATTTCTGTATATAATTTGATTTTTTTGTATATGTCTTAGGCTCATAGCCAGTTATAGGTAGTTTAGGATTCCCTCCTAGAATGGTGCTGTGGCGCTTTTTGGGGTTCTTTCCCTTTTTAACGCTGTTCTTTGTGCTAATTTGTAATTTATGTTGTTGAAATACAGCGAGTGTAAGTAGCCACCTTTATCCAGTGACAGCGACCACCTTTTGGCCATCTCGATGAGAGTTCTGTTATTGTTGTCACAATGTTAAGCAGCCATCAGGTGCTTGGATTTATTTTATAAATACAATAATTAAGGAAAATTCAGCATAACATAGAAGGTGACAACAAACTTGTGGCACGGTAATGCCGCTTCTCGTGTGTGTGTGTGTGTTTTCTGTTTCAACAAAATAAAGTGAAACTTCTGCTAAAGATTATGCTACAGTGAAACCCGGCCTTACAGCTACCTTGTTATTACGCCTACGGCCACCGTTTTTTTGCCTCCCGGCAAAACGGCCATACATTTTCTTGTAATAAACCCTTGTTAATATGGTCACCTATTAATACAGCCAAACTTTTTTTGGCCCATTGGTGACCGTATTAACGGGGTTGCACCGTTATTTATGACAAACCTCTATTGAGTGGCCAACCTCCATTAAGCTGCCACTTGCCAGTAGCCTGAGGGTGGCCAACCTACTAGCAGTTCAACTGTATTTATTTCTACTTACCAAAGCCTTGTGAGCCAGTAACTGTGGTGTTGTGTTACAAAGAGCTGCTCCCTGCTGGATTAAGGGATTGGAAGGAATTTGTTGAATTTGCTTCTGCTGTTGTCTTTGCGGCATCTTCTTGGGCATCTGCTGTGACTGTCGCCGTTTTTGTGACAGTAACATTGGATCATCAGTTTGCTTCAAGGGTGTCAATAGAGACACTAACGAATGACTTATCTGAGGTGTGCTTAGATCATTGCTGGACATTACCACAAATGCTGCCATGGATTTGCTGGATACGTAACTCCCGCCAACAAGAAACCTGGCCAGTTCAATCAACGTGCTGAATACCCTACCAAGAAGTTTATTGGCCCACTCACACACTAGCATACAAGCTGCTGAGAGAGTTTGGTCTTCTTCTATTTTGTCTCCTCCATTTGGACTGTTTGCTGAATTACTTGAACTCTGAAAGGTGATTCAAATTCTGGTTAAAGAGGATTATTGTGAAAAAATTGTTTGAATTAACATTGAATTAAAACCAGAATTGTTTCATTAATGGTAAGGACATTTTGATATCTTAAATAAGAGGTAATAATATTGGAACTTAGCAAACTTAACTGAAATGATTTTGTAAGTCTGCAGACAAAATCCTTGGGCGACACCATTCAAATAATAACTGTTAGGAAGGCCTTAAAGATTATAACTAGGATAACGAAAGGTTAGGGAGTACATGTCAGATAGTTCGAAGGTGAAAAAACTCTTGCTCTAATGCTATGCTCTGCAAAAGCTTCACCCCATTTTTTGCCTTTTCCCCTCACTGCGGAGCCTTGTCCAAGGCTACACATGATAGGACGTCAAAATGCACAGGAAATCAGATTATGAGTGACAAATGTGCATGATGAGATTGAGTTTTTGGCATTCCATTCATTCTTAGTGGAAGTCCAAATGAATGCTGGCTACATACATGCTGTGTTGCTCATGTGTCATGTCAACCTGCAGATAAGGATTGCGGGCTTCTCTGGTCGCCTGCAATAACTAAACATTGTGTTTCAAGGATGCAAAGCTAAATCCTGTATTAAAAACAACAACAACAAAAAACAAATTTATTTCTCACTTTTTCTTTTTCACTTGCTGATGGCACTTGTAGAGATGGCAGGGTAGGTGGTTTTACGTTCTTTTTTCTCTGGATTCCACTATAACAGTATTTAGAATTCCCTCGTGTCCCTAGTCGTCTTGCCTTCACTCTGGGAAACACACACTTGATAATCTTCCCAAAGTCAGGTGCACTTAATGTCCGCGCAGCATTCATGCTCTCACAGTGAGCTCTGTTTGAAAAAATTGATTGTTAAACATCTCAATCAGTCAAAAAACAGTGAAACAAAATGAATATCCACAGGACAGTTAAATCTGGTTTCCCTAATCATCTGGATCCTCTTGTTTGCATTAGGCTTTCTTCACTTTATAGCAGATAGCTTTTGTGCTATACCGGATACGGCTTAATCTGTTCACACATAAAAACGGTGATTTCTGAGCAAATTCTGTGATGAAGCAAAGCTGTGCCATGCCAATCTCTAAAGTTGAGAGCCACATATCAGATGGGTGTTCATGCTGACACAAAAACATATCCAGTGTAGTGTGAACATGGTGTAAGTCTCCTCAAAATGTGTTAAGTTGATTAAGGTGTTGCTGATGGCAACAGCACGTCTGATGTGATATGGGACAATCCGGACAATATTAATGGAATTGCCTGGACAGAGTTGAGGTTGATATACTATACACTGTTGCTAAAAAGCCCTGGGCTTATACAGCTGTACATCTTCGTAAGGGGTTTTATGAGGGCTTGTAAAGGGAGGGGCTTAAAACTAGAAAAGGAAAAGTGCTTCAAACAAGCTATAGCAGTATAGTGCTGATGCAATTACAGTTTGCGTTCACTGTTTTTAATTAAGCTTCAAAACATCATAACAGATCAAATTCATTTCAATATATATACTTGGTACAGAATTAGAGAGGGGCTTATATTATTTATTTTTTGTTTACAGGTAGATGGGCCTACAAGGGGGGGGGGGGGGGTATAGTTTAGGGGCTTGTAAGAGGGGGAGGGGGAGCTGATTGCAAGTGGCAGTTTGAAAAAAATGCAATATCTTCTAAAGACCAAAGTTACTTGCCACTGACGGTACTTTTACTTATAATCTTCCAATCAATTATTTAATTTTTCTGACAACAATATTACCATAAATCCTCCATTAAGCACCCCCCATCAAACAAGCCCCCTTCCCCACCTCTGAGTATTCTTCTGAGTATGTTCATAGTAGCCGGGGGAAATCCCCAGCCCCCACCTCTTAATGACAGCCCTGATTGTCTTTTCCAACTTAAATAAGCCCCCCAGGGGGCTTAATAGAGGATTTGTGGTAATTAATGACTTACTTATATTCATCATAGACTTCATGCTTGGGCAAAGTGGAATTGTTGTCACACTCCTCCAAATGACATCGAATCCTTTAACAAACAAATAATCAACACCACAGTTAAATTAACTAATAAAACATGATTTATTCTTCAGAATAAAGATAAGCAAAAACATTTTAAACACGATGTTTCAGTGTCGCCATGAAAGTATCAAGTGACAAGACAAAAACTAAAAACTGACCTAATATATACCGTTCAATTAAAAGTGACAACACATCTTTGCACGTGTAAATGAAAATATGTTAAACAGTTTTGATTGGATGGAATCTGATTGTGTGTTTGAACATGATTCAATTTGTTAAATCCTTATCAAGAGGCAACTGCAGGGAGACCAAGATGTTAACCAAGGAAACTCCTCCCAAAGGACTAATGGAGTACTCTATAATAAAGGCTGATGAGTTGCACAAGAAACACCTCTGTATATCTTATGAACCTGTTTGAGGTTGGATATATGATATCCACAGGGAATGCTAGGTTTGTTCTGCAGAGGTATTTTGTCGGATATTCAACTATATGACTTTGTAGTCTGTCTATTTAAACAAAATAATATTTGAGGAAATTGATCAATAATAAAATTTCAACAGGGTAAAGGTATTCACCACCATCACAACAAAAAAATCTCACCAATGAAATGCTTGTGTTTGTTCTGCTCTTGTAGTAGAGATGGGAAGACTTTGATTTCTATTAAAGTAAGACATTTAACAACCTTTAAATCCTTTAAAATTTACAACAAAAGATTTACAGACTAAAGATATATTTATTCAATATTTTTTACCAAACAACCAAACTAAATATACAGTTATCAGAAAAGGAGCATACGAACAAGTTTGTCTCCAGTCCAATGTTTTCCAAACATTACAATATGAAAAAAAACCTTCCTGCTTCCATGAAGTAATGAACCCACCATTTTTTCATCTTCCCTGATCAGGACCATCCTTGCAAAACATCTCACTATCTTGTTTTTGGTATTTCTTTACCTAAGTGTGAAAAGTTCTATGCACTCAAGAATTCAGGCTGATCATTTCACCAGAATTGTCTTACCCCTGGTTAACAAATTAGTTATAATTATTTAAGACTTACTGATCAAAATCATCTTTGGATTCAGAGGCTGTCTCACCAGGAAGTCGAAGATAGAGCAACAATTTTTCAGTGTCTGACAGCTGTTGTACCTCTTCCTGTAAAATAATTTAATAATATGTAAAATTATTAGTATGCGGTCTGGTCATTTCTGATACTGCCTGTCAACCTGGTATGTTAACCCTTTAAGTCCCAATAGTGACCAAGATCAATTTTCTCCTAACAATATCCATACACTGTCAAGAGATAAGTGATAAGAATTAATAAAATGATCACGTGAGAGAAAATGCCCTGATCTATCATCAAATTCTCTCAAGTAATTCCTTAAGGAAATGTATGGAGATCAGTTTGGAGAATTTGTATGTTGATACTGGGGCTTAAAGGGTTAAAGGAAAAGAATGTCCCAGGTCCCCTTAAAACCAGGATGAAAATGTTGCTTTTGGTTTGGCATTAAATTTTGTGATACTGATCAATTTGGAATTCACAGCATATAATGAAAGAGAGTTTGTTGTCTCGCTGCCTATACAGCCAAAATGCAAAAGTGAATGGAAGTCACTTTCACTACTTAGAAAATGGATTATTGCTGCCATAATTCTTTCCTCTTTTCAGCTGATGACGGTGATTTCTGAGAGGATTGTTGCTAGTCATTGGCGCCATGTCCCCTGCTGCTTCCACCCCCTGGAAGGCCTCTTAAACAGTCACAAAACTTATCAGCAAAGAATAAAGGCATTATATTTACCAGAATTTTTTGGATCCTCTCTTGTATCTCCTTGCTGAAAATAAAAATTGAAGGCTGAATATGCTTCATCTTTAGCTAGAAAAATTGCCAAAACTTTCATCCACATGCAAGATTCATGAATCTAAAATATTTTTGCAGACAATGCAGTGGCTGGTGCTTGTTTTGCTATAAAACAGTCTGTTTGACTATTCAAGTCAAACGTGCATGCAAACACTGTTTAAGTTTATGTTGTATGCACTTTGTTTAAATTTAAAATGTTACATGAACTTTTATTTGCACAAGCCAGCCTATTTTAAGTTGCATAGCAAGTGTAGAGTGCAGTTCTTAGACTAATTTAAGCTGACTATGCATTCGCTAAACCATTTATTGATAACCAGAAGTTGCTAACCAGATGTATAAAAGGTGAACTGTTTTGGCTAAATATGAAGACAGTCATAGAAGTAAGTATAGCTAGTCAATTTTAGTGCTGTTTTTACGCTACCTCCTCTTCAATTACAATGTAGAAACATTGTAATTTGCCCAAGTGCCAACAGACATGTTTAATTTAATTTTGGATCAAATTGTATGTGTGATTAAAATAGGATTCTACCATCATAATTAGCATCTTTGCTCAACAGAACAGTGCTTTTGTTCACACAAAACTTGGAGATGTTCAATTACATATTCTTAACCTTGTAATCCATAAAGAGCTTAATTGTGTTTATAAATAGTATGACAATGTAAAGAGGTATTCACCAGTAGTTGTTGTTGTTTTGTTTTTTTTTTAGAAAAAACTAGTTTTGTTAAAAAATTCATTTGCACTTTTAACTGAGACAGACAAGAGCTGTCTACAACATTCACCATTTAAACAGCAAAACACATTTTGTTCAGACAGGTGATAAATCAAATATCAAATAAAAACTGTAATAATAGCCACCTGGCCTGGATGACTGTTTAAGTCATCTGATAAATAGAAATATTTATAATGGCTCCAGCATTTTGTTTCTTACAATCCCACTTAAAAATTACTTAACCAATAAGATAACAAAACATTATTTAAATCACAAATTTTTAGTTAAAAAAAAAAAAAAAACTTTAGGATTTTAATTACTTAACAGAATTTAGTTTCTACGCATACAAAAATTTCACCATCAAGACTACAATGCTAACTAGTAAGTCATTTTGAAGGTCACCAATCTGATGGAAATTCACAGTAAGCTGGTAATAGTGTAATTTAAAATAACCCCACCCCTGAATATAAGCAGAAAAAAATAATGGGTATTTTGGAGCTCACCAAGTCTCTGCTGAGTAGTCAAAATAACCTGGCGTCTTCATCAAAACATGAAAAAAAAATTCTTGTTCACAATATATTCACTTGAAAAATCTTAATGAGGACATTTAGCACAATCTTGAAATGAATTTATCATCTTTGACTTATTCACCTGTGTAATTTAAAGCAAGTCTAACTTTTCGGACGACTTAACATTTAAATTCTAAATAAGTAGAGCCCACCTTTTTAAACCCCTATGCATTCACCAGTAACTGAATTTAAAAAAAAACCTTGAGGCGCAAGTTAAATTGCGCAATAAAATCCGCAAAAAAAAAATGCTCCGTTTTACCTAAGTCATTTAAAACGCAATACAGGGCAAGTAAATATACAAGGCAAATATTTTAATATGAAAACAATAAAAACCCCGTTCCCACGACCCAAATGGATGATCAAACAGTGGAACACATGGTCGAACAAAGCCCCTAGACATGCTGCATTTCACAGCGTACGGACTTCGTGTCACGTTCAAAAAAGAACCTTCCCCTTGTTCATTTCCATGAACACGAAATAAACAGGCGTTGTCAGTTTCAAATCTTCCAAAACTGCCCAAAGTGAAAGCACGATTGTATTTCTGGGCTAAAAATATTATGTTTTTAATCTTTCGTGAATATCATTTAGATTTTGCAATTCTGTACGCTCATAAATGGAAGGCTTTTGTTTAAAGCGACAAAAAGCTGTATTAAAAAACGAGACGAGCGTCCTTTAATTCTTCGCGCGAAACTTCCCGCGAAACTCATTACGAACATGGGAAATAACGATAAGACATCAATATCTTTCAAAAATTGGCGAAAAAACGGTGTTAGAAAGAAATTATTTTTTTAAAAATGGCATGTGAATGCGATTTTCTGTTTTTCCTTTTTTCGTTGCAAACTTTTTTCGACTGACTTCGTCGAAATCCCGCCCAGACAAGGAGGTGAAAAGATCTAAAGAAATAATTGCTTGCATGAAAAGGTATTATAACGTATATTTGATCAGAAGCACCTGACTTTTGAAGTTGTCTGATAATCACTATCTACACGTGTTTCATTGAATTGGATGGCATGTGAAATGTACGGCGATGCCGACCCCTTTGACAGCATGTTTGCTGAAGATTTGACTCCATCGCCGCACATCTCACGAAAATATTTTTAAATATTACGGTAACTTGTTTGAAAGTGTTTCTTTATTTCAGTATTACCATGGCAAAAGTACGATGGAGTTTCACGGGTTAAGAACACTGAAATTACTTCTACGTCATTGGAACTGAGCTCACTAGGGTTTCGCTAAACTAATTTTAGACCCGCTACGGATGGGTGAAAAGGAAGTTGCTCGACCACCATGTGAGCTCACGAGTTAAAAACGCGCAAAGAAGATTTTTCGGTGTTTTATCTGCATTCAGAACTATTAAACGCGATTACAAACTTTGACACGCGAGGTCGGCGATCAACCGCACCGAACGTTTACCCGCAGATGACAAAATAGTCGTAAGAAATGAGGTTTGACCGAACATTATCACGCTTCATTGAGCTAATGGCAAACAAACGAAAATCATGCAGCGAAAAATAAAGAAGAAAAGTCATTTGCATCCATTCATTCAACGAGGGGACACTTTGAACGAAAAAGATTGATAAATACTAAATAAACTTCACTGATCGTAAGTTTGATAGAGTTTTTCTCTTTTGGTGTAACGTATTTAGCGAGGAATGAATTTCTCAAATAAACGCCTTCTGTGTTTACAAAACAAAAAACATTAAAGGTTGTATATGTCAAACGATGGAGCTGTCCATTTTATTTCGCTGCTAATTACAACAACCTTGTAAACAAGACGAGAATAAGCCCGTAAACAGCCACATCTTGGTTTAGTTTGCTCATCTTGGAGATCGGTCTAGCTAAAGCAATTTCTCTGAAATTCCTCGATCGTGGAAAACCGAATGAATGAATTTTTTTTCATAAGCCACGTGCAGAGCGGAAAAAACAACTGAACGACTTCCCACATAAGCGAATCACATCTGCCCTTAACAGCAACACACATGGCTTCGAACCATCGCCAATTCCTCGACAAAAACAAACCCCAATAAATGACTTCAATCGGTAAATTTAGTTTACGGCCAGTAATTAGCAGTCAAAATATGCGCAAGTCAAGGAGTCGAAATCCAGTGGGATTATGACCTGCCTATATCGACAACGCGAAGAACCCCATATAAAATTCACAATAAATTTTACAACGTTTAGTTTTAACCTTCACGTAAAAAAGAACACCAAGTTCCTAGCGTGATCTACAAATTTAATGCAACCACCTGGGCACAGACGATCTTTGCGCAGTTTTCCCAGAACGTGGACCAAATATTTAATCGCGATGTGACAATAAATCAATTGTGATTGCGTACCTTACAAACGATTGAAGAGCTTGCTCAAGGCCAACGTTTGCGCTGTCAGCTTCCTCCAACTCGCAATCCATAGGGCTCGGAGAGGCAGCTGTCTTCAAAGACACTGGGATAGCTGGGGATTGAAGAAGCTCAGGATGTCCACAGGTCATGTCAACAGTCGAAGAGGTACTCACGACCAATTCAGTGCCTAAAGGCTTCGATCGTTCCATAATGACTTCGCTTGAGCCCTGCATGGCTGAAACTGGAGAATATCAGCTTCTTTTGTGGTGCCAAGTTGCAGAGCTTGGCCTGATCCTGTCGCGATCACACTAATGCCCACTTTATCGTCATAACTCCTGTTATCAAGCAGGCCAGCACATGGGTCACGAGCCACCACGCATGCGTACTTACAAGACGCAAATGAACGTTGACAAAACAAGGTGTTAGCAGCCAATAGGATGCGCACTGCTTGTTAGCATTCTGCCCAATTAAAAAGTGCTTTGTCATTGAAATTAGACGTTATAGAAAACTTCGAAAGTAGCTTTCGATAAATGTACGCTAAGGGAGAGGATATCAAGCGTAATTTATAACAGAAGCGCTGCAAACTCGAGAAGAAAATGGTTCTCGGAGCTGACGGATAATTCTTAAAGAAAGGTAAGTCTCACACGAGTTTTTAGTGCAACCAACACAGAAGCGAGGATCATGATTGACAGCACAAATGATTGACTTAAAAGATTAAAAGTCGCAACAAGGGCGCACGACGCGACCAAAGGAGAGCACTGACCTATCGCAGAAGGACCCCGCCCAAAAGTTCTCAGGGGAGTTCTTTTCAGCTAACTCTAATTGCGCAAAGGTCATGCAAACTTCAGCAAATGAAAGAAACAATCAAATTTAAAAATTTTGCTCAAAAGTTTTGCGACATAAACAGCAAAATTGAGCGCTACAGAACAGAGAAGAGTTAGTTACCCCGCATGGTTTCATTCACTGATATTCAAGATGGTTCAAAGCAGTGCATGTTGCACGAATCCAACGTTTGAAATGGTGACAAAATGTAATGGGCATGACCTGTACGCTGTCGCAGACTACACTAACTTTCAGAGCTTGAACTACTCTCCATTGCTGTTGGGATAAACTTGCAAAGTCACTGAATCTTATGTCTGAAATTGTTACAAGTAATATACCCGCTCCCACTTTAGCCTGTGGCAGAGGACTCAAATCAAACCTCTTTCGCGTGGTTACTACCAGGTTTGAAGTACTTGCTAAAATGAAATGCGATCTGAAAAAGGTTAAAATTCAAAGTCAGCTAAGTCTGGCCGGACTGAATAGTTAGCTTGGGGCGGTGTCGCTGTCCGACCGTGACCACCGAGCTATTCAAACTGAAGTGTGTTGGGACAAAAACCGGCCGGCCGCTCCCAAGGGATGTTCTAGCGGCATACCGCCCATTAAGTACGTGCCACCCATAGACAATCCAGTTGGGGTGACGGTATTTTCCCTTTTCCAAGCACTCGCCGTGTACACTTTAATATCAGTGGGCCGGCATATCGTACGGACACGAAAAATAATTGATTATATCTGCGGGCAAGCAGGAAAACACTAGTTTACTTTGCCTTAAAACGTGTACAAATATAACTTTAAGTAAAAGTTAAGGTTAAGGTCTTTATTTTACGTCGGTAACTAGGTAACATAGCCTGCGAAAACAGCCGTTTCTTCTGGCTCCTCGCCGCCTGGGACGTTTCGCCAACGTCACAGGCGGCGAGGAGCGAGAGAAGTCGAAAGAAGGATTTGAGGTCACACCTGGGAATCAAAATCGGAACGTTCAGCACTGAAGGCCGCGTGCTAACCGACTGCGCTAATCCTTCCTCCGGCGTGAAAGGTTTGAATAAAATAAAGTTTATGGTCTTAACAGTTCCTGGATATGGCTCAACAAGAGTGACTCCTGCTTTGGATTTACAGCGGGGCATCATTCGCAATACTTTTCCGGTACACAAATCAGCTTTTCATACGTGACTAAAAGGTAGCATTCGGTAGGGTGTTTCGGCCAGTTGGCAAAGCTTTAGTTTCCTTGCGACTAACTTGATGAACTGTTTTATTATTATTATTATTATTATTATTATTATTATTATTATTATTATTATTATTATTATTATTGTTGTTGTCTTTCTGCCATCTCTTTTGACTTGACGTCTTATTGGGGACTTTGGACAGCAAAAACCTTCATTTCGTAACAGTACGTTTGACTTGGAATAAAAATCTGTGCTTGCAATGCCAAAAAATAAATACAGTAAAAAAAATCCGCAACAAAGACACTGCAGATTATTAGAATCTTCGAGCTGAAAAATGCACCTAACGAGTAAGCAATACCTCAGTCTGACAGATTAACTCAAAACTAAACACACACTGATGCAGTTCCATTTCAACAAAAACACAGTAAAGTACATAAACTAAAAGACATGCAATGTAAAAATACTTCACATTGACATTAGTATTGTAAATAAGGTACGCAAGCCTGGGTCGAACAAGATTATATAAACAGTTACCTGTTATCTTAATAAAGAGCACCACCACGTGGCAAAGATAAATTAAAATCTTCAAAAGGCAATAAAAACAATTAAAAAATGGCTTATTCTAACAGAACTCCCTTAAATTCGTTTTCAACACATTTTAATGGAAAATTTACAAATAGAACACTAAATTTGTGATACTAGTAAAATATACATTATGATATTTGGTGAAAGCGAGTACAAAAAACGTTTCTTCAAATAGATCATCTACCTAAAAAACGATTCAAGTGCTTAAAATCTTAAAATAATTTATGATATTTAGAGGTTTCAACATAATATCCAGTTATAATTTAGGTTAAAGACAATTTTGAAAATCTTTTTTCGAATATTGTATAAGTACAATAAAATGTATTAATATTGATCACTACTTTGAACAAAATTGCTCCGGAAGTATAGATGTTAGTGTTTTACTAAAGCCTGCCCTCCGGTTAAAGACAATTTTGAAATTCATTTTTTTTACATTCTGTTTAAGTACAATTTGTCTAAAATATATTTTAAAATGCTTGGTTTTAACTATATTTTAATAAATTGCTATTAAAAGAATAGATGTTAGTGTTTTAAGCTACAATAAAAGGAGCAACGAGAAACGTGCAACTTGTTTTGCAACACTGCTGCAAAACGAGTTCAATAGCAATGTTGCACGTTTTACCACCCACGTACAAACTTGTCTCGCAACAAATAAGGTTGCAACGGTTTTTTTTGCCGTTGTTTTCACCTCGTTTTGCAGCAACGTCGCAAAACAAGTTGCACGTTTTTTGTTGCCCGTTTTTCGTACCTTTACTAAGCTCTACATCCGTGTTATCAGCGGTGCTTTCCTGTTCATTAGCAATACTATTCCTACCTAACTATCAGAGGCATCAAGAGCGTTTGGCATGCTGTCTAGGGGGTACTGGGGGCACGTCAGGTTCACCTTCATGTGGAGAAGAATGAGGTTGTTCAACGTTTCCGTACAGCTCATTAAACGTGATATCAGCTCCCATGTTGGAGACTCCAAGGCCGTCTGAATCATCATTACCAGTCCATGCTGCATCAATGATCGGCAATTCGTCTTCTCTGTTTTCTTTCCCTTCCCTTTTCGATCGTGAATCAACACGTCGCCGCAGGCTTCCTCCTTTCGGTACCTCGGCCGTTGTTGCTGAATCGACAAGCGGGCTCACATCTGATGTCCCCTCATACAAGGGGTTTAAGTCGCTTTGACTGCGGTAGGAAGTGGCAGACTGGTAAAGAGGATTTGAATCAGCCACGCTTCCGGACTTTGCCGAGGTGCTTACGACTGGCCCAGATTCATACAGCGGGTTTACATCAGCATGAGAACTTCCTCTGTCGGGTAGAACGCCCCCTGTCTCATATATTGGATTACTAGCCACTCTTTCGCGCTGAACTCCGACGTCTAAAGTGCACTCGTAGTTTGGATTAGTGAGAGACTTCATCGTCGGAGATGTGGGTCGGTCCCCAGAGGGATGGAGGGAGTCCATGGGCATATCTCCAATATCGTAAATAGGATTGACTGACACGTCTTCAGTCATGTGGTCTTCGTCCTCGTCACCTTAACCCAGTGAAAAGTACACTATTACAATTTTATCATATAATAATAATAATAATAATAATAATAATAATGAATATTTTAACAGGATCAAAAACCCATCAGTGTTTAAAAACACCGTTGTCAATGGGGTCCTGTAAAAAAATAAATAAAATAAAATAAAATATAAATAAACAAACAAACAACTAAAAGACGAAAAGTAAAAGTATAGGATACGATAGGAAGTTTAATAACTAAGATTATAAGATAAAATGTTAAAAGACTATGAGCATGAGATAAACTGCTAAATGACTATAACTATATGGTTAAAACGACGAACGATTCATAGATTAACTAAAATGTGATTTCAGTCTGTTCTTAAGTAAAATTCTCGAAGTTATAAATTCGGTCCAATGTAAATTATACGTTGTTTAGGGATCTTACGTTTCCGTACTCAGGAACAAGTTGTTGCTTTCTAAAACCTGTCGGATATATTGTTCACCCGTCGACATCATTATTATTACTTAACGAATGTTAAACATCAACAACATTTCGTCAAAAAGCGACACATTCCAAGACTTACCATTTGTCTTTCGGGATCTGATAAGTCTTCTTACAGAAAAGCTGCGTGAGAAAAGAACAAAAAAATATAAAAAGAGAACAGTTACTTGAAAACGTCCCAACCTATTCCAAGAACTCGTAACTTTCCTCTGACCTAAACTCGACAAGTTTTTGTCCAAGTTTTCCAAAAAGATGCACCGCGTTATCTCGATAGAAATTTTCAAAGGTTTAATTTGGAACCACTCAAAGCCGGCGCTTGCAATGATCTTTCTTCTAGAAAATGCAAACACAGGGATAACAAACCTTGAAAATAGCAAAGTACCGTAGGGATTAAGTCGCCCGAAATTTTATCATGCTCAACAACATCCTTACATCTTTATCCCGCTTGTTAATTTCATCTCATTATCGCTTAAAGAACGAGTTATATTACATACACTCTTTCCTTCGGGCGACATAACGCAGCATATTGGGCGAATTAACTCTGGCTTCAGGCGACATAACTTCAGGCGAGATGACTTACGAGCGACTTGACCGGTTACCTTACCATCAGTCTCTTGGACAACATTTCCCGCAAATGTCCGCATTTCATTGATGTTCCCGTTTTGTTTGTTTGTTTTTAAGTTGTAAGTGAAGCATATTGATGTACATTTCCGTTCTTATAATCTTCAAAGAATGACCCATTCTATTAAACTCGAAGCTTCAAGTAAGCGCCGCGTTTTCACTGAGAACTGTGCTAAGCTTATTGATATTTCTTCGTCTTCTCTGCGTCACTTAAATACAGTACATGAAAACAATTCAAAGACATAGCAAAAATTCGTATTTCTATAGAACAGTTCATTCGTAATGTTTTTGCATTTGAAGTTAAGAAAATGCTTACTGCATAACGTTCAACCAAAATTATCACAATTCGCACCTTTTCCCTCCCGTCTTGACCATCAACAGTCGCTTCCGCCTCAAGTAAACCAACACAAGAATTAAAATGATGGCTACCATAACAACCACGACAGCAATAACCACAGGTGTCACCAGTGAACTAGAACCAGACCCTTCTGAGCGGTCTGTTTTGGACGAGTTCCTATTACCCGAACTGGGACCAACAGTGCTAACTTGAGGTACGACTAAAAGAAAAATACACACAAATGTTGGAAGATTTTTACAGAAAAGGAATTTACGCCTTTCAGACCTGAAGGGTGGCATGAAGTTGTTGGGAACACTTCCTGTAGTCACGCCTGACGTGAAAACAGGAACACACTAAGCAACATTGTTACGACAGTTACCGGTCGCCTCGATATAAATACAAAATCGTTTCGATTAAAGTTGATTCAGTCGAGGTGTAAATGGTCTCACGTACTTGACTTAAAGAACGAGGAATATATCACATTCTTGTTCACGCGCAAACTATACTTAAAGTGATTGAAATTTTCATTCACTTTCATTTCTTGAGTTCGTATCGAAACGACTTATAAACGAAAAAGAAACGACCTGTTTCTCGTCTCTTGTATTTTGACTCGCCCAACAGGCTTGCCAAAATACGGCGTGACTCGTAAAAATATCCTACGATACGACACACTAAACCGGCCAATAAAATAGTTTTATTATTACTTTTTTAAAATAAATATCTTACTATCCCGTCTACTTAGAGTATTCGAAACGATTATTTTCAACGTCACAATATAGTTAGTATTAGCTCAAAGAATTTTTGACACGGATAATTTGAAAACCAATTTTGTATGTTGAAATTACTACCTTGTATAAATAAAGTAAATTCATTCATTCATTCATTCATTCATTCATTCATTGATAAGGGGTGGGATTGGAGGGTTTGGCCAAAAGTAGGCAGATGACTAAGGCTAAAAGCAAACCTTCATCGCAGAACTTGCCGTGAAACCCCGGCAGACAGTGACAATAACCAAATGCAGGATCACAAGTTGAATTATTTTGACAGAGACACTTCTCCTCGCATCTGAATCCATAACTGCCCTTAGGGCAGGCTACAAACAGAGAAAAGAACACTGAGTGAGAAGGCGACTCCGATTGACTCGGAGCAGGGGATCCTGTCAAAGTCAACTGGCCACGTATCGCTACAATTTCACTCAGCTAGAGGTCATTCCGGGCTCTGGAACCAGAAAGAAACTCATATTTTCGATCGTTAGAGAAGATCGTTTTCGGCCTACTTGACAGGAACTAAAGCCCTAGTTTCTTTAAAAACTAACACAAATGAAATAAGCGAGAACCCTACGCCTCTTAAGGAATGAAATGCAAGTCATGACGTCACCGGTGACGTCATGACAATTGACCAATAAGAGGGTGAATGATATTTGACGCCCCTCCAGACCAAGAATATGTCAATCATTTTTCCCGCGTGAATTTATATGATACATATTCATTCAAGCGAAACAGGTCGACCTCGCGAATTCGCTGGACGACCTTATTGAAGCTCGCTTCGCTCGCTTTTTTAAGAGTTCCTAAAAGAACTAACGAGAGATCGACGTGTAGCAAGTCTGATCTTTAACAAATTTCTCTCGTTTGATCGTGACGAAGTGTACACTACATACGTATGGCAGCAAGCCTGTGGTAGGGCACGTGACCTACCTTGATTGCAGTATGGATTGGTGTATCCAGGTTCACAGTTACACAGTCCGTTCACGTGGTCACATTCTTTATCCATATTAGGAAAACTGCACTGGCATTTCTTCTTACACTTGTAACCATAGTAACCAAAATCACAACCTGCAAGAGAAACAAATCAAAACTCTTTTACTCTTAACGAGATCAGGTTTGAACCTTTCAATTGCTTACGTTGATCGCATGATTTCATGTATCACATTTCGCTTACGTTTGTCACACTGGTCACCAATCCACCCCTCCAGACAGGTGCATGCACCAGTCACGTGATCACAGTTCTCGGTAGAAGCCTCTATGCATGCACAGTCTTGTAAACAACCAGCACCAAACGTTCCTTTCGGGCAGACTAGAAAACATGTCAATTATAAAGTAACACAGTTTTCTTGCTTGAGATTACACTATTTTGACTAGTAATAACAAAAGGTTTAATAAGGAATGCGGCGAGATCGATCGAAGGTCAAAACGCTCTTGCTGTGCAACGCTATGCTTTGCGCAAGTTCCAAGTGATAGAAAGCCAAAACGCGCGCGATCAGATTACAAGTGACAGAAGGTCCAAACACGCATGATCAGATTAGAAGGAGGTAGCGTGGCCGAGCAGTAGAGCGCTGGATTTGTAATCCGGAGGCCCTGATTTCAAGTCCCCCCCTGACCGCTGGCTGGATTTGTTCTTTATTGTCCCGAGTTCAAATCCTAGGCCACGCTTGTTAATAGCCAACTGGTTCTCCTCCTACCCGTTGGGATTCTTAACCTAGTTATTTTTCCATTTAAATTTGTTTCTTTCATTATCGAGTAATAGCACCCTGGAGATTAGGATTGCAGGCTTCGCTGGTCAGCCGCAACAATGGAAGGTAGCATCCAGCAAACTAAAACCGACCGACATATACCATACTATAGAGTGTTTTCACTCACGTGGCCAGCATCTATGCAAATTTATTGGAACAAAAGAAAGCGTTTGCATAAGAAAAGAGTTCAACTCCCACAGGACTGGTTTGGGACACCAACATGGCCGCCGTTTCATTGTTTTGGGACACCAACATGGCCGCCGTTTCATTGTTTTGGGACACCAATATGGCCGGCGTGACGTCATGTGAAAACACTCCATTCGATCTCTAACACAATTACAACATACACAACGTGCACTCGTCCCCAGTCCATCCCGGTTTACACAAGCAAAGGCCGTCAATATGGTCGCAAGACATTGTGTTATCTTTATAACATTGACAAGCAGATTGGCAACCAAGTCCATAGAAGCCAGGATCGCATGCTGAAAAAGAGCACAACAAAAATGAACTTAAGTGAGTAGGTAAGTACCTGTAGGCCTTTTTTGCCTCTGTACATACTAACTTATACTATATCGTGGGTAACAGCTTATGGGAAGCTGAAACTGCAAAAAAATGCACTTTGTTTGAGTGCAGGAGAGAACAATGGGACGTCCACAGATTTTAATCGATTATTTGAAATGTCATCAAGTCCACGCGCAACTGCCTCAAAGTAAAAAAAAAAAATGCAGAATAATGTAATGGCGACTATTGAATTCTCTCTTGACAACACTGAATAAAAGTTTGCGGACCTCTCTGGAAACCAACTTCCAATTAATTGAAGCGTTTAATTGGTCTAAAAATAACTTTGGTGAAATAGTTCACATATCCCAAGGGCTAAATTGGGCGTTACTCTCTGTGTTCCAATATTCTCTCTTGTTTGATTGTCAATGTATTTACTTCGAAAGTACTCGTTGAAGACACTATTTTTAATACGCCTCCAACGGAGAAGGGACCGCCATTTTACATGGTCATCCGCGCCACATGAAGATCTAGCCATTTGCAGGGAAAAGGCTGACCGGTTTCTTGAGCACGGAATATTATTTAACGTAACTCTTTTCTTCCGTTTGTACTCTTTTTTAGCCGCCGTGCGGGTCACCCAACCGAATGGGTCCTTGTACAAGGAGACTTTATCGTTAATTTATAATTTCTCATGTGAAATTACAAAACTTTCAAGGCAACGTTCCGTACGTATCAGTACCAAGATGGCGGCAAAGTTTCAAAATGTTACGAATGAAGATGTCATGGCATTAAAAGATGATTTCGAATACCTAAACGTACGAAAGAGCACATCAGGAAGAATTCTATCAGGTATTTTGTCGAAAATTTCTGAAAATTATGAACTTAAGCAAAAATTTAAGCTCTAACGTTTTCAGTGCGTGGAGTTCTCGATCGATGATCAGTTTGAAAAACATGTCAAAAACCTACGATTATGGGCGTAATTTGTGATCCGTGATATTAATAGGTAATCAAATGGTTTACTCGTGAAATTAGGGAATAATTTCACTTGCGTTTTGTCCAGAATTTGGACAAAACGCGCGTGAAATTATTCCCTAATTTCACTTGTCACTATTTGATTACACATACATCAGTTACACAAAGCAAACTGACCTTGATTAGTTGAATATAAACGCTTGCATTTATACGCACTTAAGGGAGTAATTTAACGGTTTCCTTAGAGGGTCGTGAAGGGGTAAAATGGGAACTGGGATTAGCCTTATTGTGGAATGGGAAAATGAGATTTACTCACTGGGACTGGGATTTAGCCACTGGGAATGGGATGAACAATTATAAAATGGGAATGGGATTTCTTTTCTTCAGCGGTCTTTGCTCCAATATTTCGTAGCAATAGACCTTGCACTCCTCAGTAGAGACCGTGAAATCAGTATTTTTCGCCTTCGCGCCCGCGGTCCAGCTACCAGCTAGCAGTGAAAGCGGAGACAGTGAGTCAGACGAGGATTGTGCAGATGATAGAATTGGTTTTCATATGGTTATGTCAACAAGGGCTGGAAGAGAAAGAGAGTGTTCACCAGCAGAATGAGAGATTTTCTTCAGTCCAGGTTAAGGTACGTGTATCCAAATAGCGTCAATCAGTGCTTTTAATTTATTATGCGCATGATTTTGCAAATAATCATTAGTAATGGGATTTTAGATTTGGTAACTGGGATTTTGGCAAAAATTAGTCTGGGAACTGGGATTTGGTACCCCCCTTCACGACCCTCTCCTTACACTTGTTGCATGTGACGCCTTCCCAGCCTGCACTGCAAGTGCATTTTCCAGTCACGTGATGACAGGTGGAGTGATGCAGACAATCACAGCTACTGTTGCATCCTGGGCCATACCAACCGTCAGCACAGCCTGCAACGAACAAACGCATCACCATCAATTCTCAAATCTCGTTCATATTTAAAACCCAAAGACAAAATCTTGAACGGACCCTAACTTTAGAACTAAAAAACTCGTGAACACCAAACATATTTCTAGAATATCTTTGTGTTGCAGGGAATAAGCCAATTAGGCGTGAGAAAACTGAACCGCAAGAAGCAAGCTATTTTGTAGTTTTGAGGTCTACTTGCGTGTGCTGATCTTTGTTTTGGTCACTACACAATCAACATTCCTAAAATGTTTCAAGTATTCAAGATTTTCCAAGTTTGACATCAAGTTATCCTTCAAAATATCCGCAGTAATTCTGATCTACGTCAGTTTCTAGCCTATTTTCTAGCAAGCCCGGGTGCTCATCCTGTCATATGAAAATAAGATTCTTCACGTTCACTTTTCCTCCACGTAGTAGTTTCTGATTTTCCCGGTCCAAATATGGGTTTCTTCACTACAAATAACGCACAAATTTTTCAGGGCTGGCCAAAGAGAATTCAGCTCGGTCAAGTCTCTTTTTAACCGGTCATGTCCAAAATATTAAAAATAATATAATAACAATTTAAACCACGAGCTTTAAACGTAACAGCTTAATGGAAGAAAAAAAAATTCCTCCTATGGAGAAGGCGTACTTCAAAACAAATACACTCAAATCAATTTACAGTACGTGTCCGGCCAAAATGACAAATGGTCATATTGGCTGGACATTGCCTGTTGACAAGCCGTTATTAGGGAGCTTAAGCAGTGATCACGACAACGGCAGGAAAGATGTCGCTGAATTAAAAAACTGAATTTGCGTCTTTTCATCCGCTCAAATTGTCAAAGGTAGGCGGTTTTTCCTGGAGTTGAATTCTTAAGGATTTTATTCAGGTTATAAAGAGAAAGGAAAATTCGTCGTTGTATGTTCACGACCTCGATAAAACGTCTAATTAGGAGGTTTTCTCGTCGTAGTCGTGCAGTGGACGTGAAAGACGCGTGATGGACGTGCAGAGCTTTTGTTTTGCTCAAAAACCAAATCTTTTTTGGACGATGTAGTTGTCGTTGTCGTCGTCGTTCCTTATTAAGCTCCCTCATTTTATCTTGACAAGGCCCTAATTTCATACACATAATTATTATCAAATACCGTGTTTATTCGAATAACCGCCCAACCTCGAATTAGCGCCCACCTCGAATAAGCGCCCATCCTAAAGGTAGAAAAAGTTAATAAGCGCCCAGCCTCGAATAAGCGCCCACCCCCTCCCCTTCTCAATCAAACTCAAATAAGCGTTCACCCCCACCCCACCCACTTGAGTGAATAAATTCTAATAAGAGACTTCCCAGAGGACGGAGTTTTCTTCAGAGTATTTTACAGAAACCTTGCTTTGTTACATCTTCGCGTTTTCTCATTAGCATTTATTGTTTTGCTGCAAAATAAACATACTTCACTTTCTGAAAATGGTGAAAATTTAATAAGCGCCCAGCCTCGAATAAGCGCCCACTCTCAAGGTCCAAAAATTTAATAAGCGCCCAGGGCGGTTAATCGAATAAATACGGTAGACGTAAAGGTCGCCCTTTTCACTTCATCTTTCAAGGCCCTGCCAGCGCTGGCAGTTACATGCAGGCACCTACCTTGTTCACAGAAGACACCTTGCCAGCCTGCTGTACAACTGCAAGCACCAGAGACTGGATCACATGACGCACCGTTTTGACACATGCACGATTGCTGGCACTTATAACCATACTTTCCTGTAGGACACTCTGTTAATAAAATGAAGCGATTACTTTCCTGATGAATGACATTTTAATGTCTCTAAGGTCTCCCCGCTTGCAGGGCAAAGGCAGTACCTTCATTTCTCAGTTATTTTAAGACCCTGAGAATTGGTCCGGTCCGGGGAATCGAACTCGCGGCCTCCTGCTCCGCAGTCAAGCGCTCTACTGAATGAGCTTATCCTAGCCGCAGTTTTAAATGATTTTCAAATTCACGGTAACGATATTGACAAACTTGCCCAAACAGAGGGTTGTTTCTTACGAGGCTTCTTCAGGTCCACACGTACAAACAAAAGCGGTCACACTGTGCTTGTGGTTCAGCGATGAAAAATCCATTTCCCAGCCCGGGAACAAATAATAAATAAAATTGGCCTAATAGGTTACTTGTAAGGTATTTTAAAAGTGTTAGGTTAAGATGTACAGGTCGCAGAAGAGTTAGGCAGTTACGCATGTTGAGTTTCGCGAAAATGTGTGGCCTTCACGACGGTCATTAATGTGGAGGTCAACGTTGATGTCCAGTTTTTCGTTGGCCGCGCATTATGAGAGCGAGACTGGGTCAGGGTAGTGTCGAATTGCATAATGGGACTGTTTTGATGGAAAAAATTTGACCCAGTTTCCTGCCCAACCTCGTCCCATAATGCAATTCGACACAACCCCGACCCAAACTAAAACTCAATGCAATGTTTAAGAATTAAAGATAGAAATTTGGATTAAGGATAGTGTTCACAAAGTGAATTAGCCACCGACATTTTGAGCGCTAGCCATTCATTATTCAAAATAATTGTAAATTGTTGTAATTTTTTTACCTCTCGTTTAAACGTGTCCGTGCGTTCCAGATTGAATTAGAATTTGGAAGTGTTGGTTTTTGAGGAGAGGAGAAAACAAGGGTACCCAGAGAAAAACCTCTCTGAGCAAGGGAGAGAACCAACAACAAACTCAACCCACATATGGCGTTGACGCCAGGATTTGAACCCCGGCCAGTTTGGTGGGAGGCGAGTGCTCTCACCACTGCGCCACCCTTGCTTCACAAGAAGTCGCAAAAATTCCTCAAAATACATTTTTACGGTGGTAATTATTCCTGAACGACTCAGATGACAATACCAGTTTATAAGTTTTAAGATCACTTACTGTCAACACAAGAGGGTGGCATAAGACCATAAGGACAATAGCATTCACCAGTAACCACATCACATGGGGCACCATTACAACTACATTTCTTGTTGCATGTGTTGCCATAAAAACCAACTGCGCACCCTGTGTAAGAGTTTATAAACAAGCAAGATTATAATAATGACTTCCACCACCGTGGGTACCCTGTGCTTGCGAAGCTACTTTGGAGTGCCTATGCAAGTATGTGGTATTCGTCTGCCCTCTACTTTAAGAGTGTTTACAGGTACAGAGCTCTGATCATGCGCGTCTTTGATGAGCGTGTTGCCTCCGCTAAAATATAGAAATAGCAAAATAAGTGATCACACATCCAGAGCAAGGGAGTGAAAGAGAGTACACGTTTCAAAGATGCCAAGAAAACATGGAGCGAAAAGGGAGAGAGAAGCCCCTTCTTCTCGCCTAGCACTTAGTCGATTATCAATTCTCCATATGGGCCGTAACAACGACCTTCATGAGGCGGCTTTCGTCAGTTTATTCTATCATACTCAATCTTGGTGGAACATATCCGTAACACTTACTTATTTGCTGATTACAGTGAATGCCTGTAAATCCGCTTTTACAAATACATTTACCAGTAATCTTGTGACATCTGCAAAAGAAAAGTAACAAACGTAAGGTATGGTATACCGATCTGGTAAAATGTTTGATATTATATATCAGCAGTTTAATTACAATGTACACTGATTTTTTTTGCCAACCAGGCAGAGAACCACTTTCCGTTACGTTTACTTTACGAGTTCACTAAATTCATGGAATTATGTGAATCCCATGACCTTCTTTTATAACAGTAAACTACTTAGAAGTGTAGAAAAACGTAGCCTGAAAATGTCAGCGACAACACCCGAGCAACGAGTAAAGAACCAAATGGGCCCATGATAGTCACTATTAAAAAATCAACGGTAAAAAAAAAGCGTTAAATTAGAGAGTTTAAGCATCACGTATACGGCAAACGGCAAACGTAGGATTCAAGTTGAGAATTTCTCAATATAGAAAATGAGCATATAAAAAACAGCTCAGAACAATTCTTACGGATAAAAAATTGCGTGAAACTTCTAATTTATGTGTTGAAATAATGAACAGCAAACGACAAGTTATGGGGAAACTTGATCACGTAGTACAAATTCGCTTTTGCCGTTCGACGTAAACGTGATGCGTAACCTCTCTATTCATTCATCCAACTAACCGATCTGTTTGAGTTTGATTACATAGACATGAGTTCCTACAGTTTTCACCAAAGGTCCAGCTGTCACACACTAAAGACAAAAAATAATGAAAGGCAAATTAAATCAAAGTATGCCAGTGTAATGAAACCATCAAATCTTATACTACATGACGTTTCAGGTTTTGAGAAACACGCTTCCGACACACAGTCGACAGAAGAAGCAAACTCGTCTGCAAAGCGAGACGCACTGACAAATGTATTTTCCATCAATTTTCACTCTTATTTGAAGCTCACAAACCAAATTACTTCAAAATCTTTCCGCCAACAAATTTCATGGCCAATAGCATTTCTTGATCACCAAAAACGGTCGCAAAAACAACGGACCAATTTGTCGTCTCCGAGTTTGCAGGCCGCTAACATGGCCACATGTGATCCACGGGCTGCGCGCGAAACGGATTTATAAACCTCTCTTTCGCGAGGAATAAACTTGCCTTTGAAAACGCCGCGGTAACACGAATATAAGGAAGTTACTTGCTTCGTAATATGGGATTCTGACATGTGTATAACAGCAATGTTGTAAAGCTTACTTACAGAGGTCACAAGTCTGGCCTTGCCATTCATTCACACAAGTACAATTGCCATCAACTGGATCACACGACCCTCCATTTTGACATTTGCACTTTGATTGACAGTATTTGCCATAATATCCAGCAGGGCATGGGTTGTCACACCGAACTCCTATCCACCCTGGCAAACAGTCGCATGTACCATCTGTCTTGTCACAGGTTGCGTTGTTAAGACACTGGCAGGTTCCTTTACACTGAGGACCAAAAGAGCCTTCTTTGCATTCCATCTGACAGTGATCTCCGTAATAACCAGGTTGACAACTAAGGATGAGAATGGCGAAATTAGGAAGCTTATTAAAGCAACACCGACGGCGACGGCTACGAAAACGTCACGCGCCGCTTTAAACTTTATCGCGCTCATTCCATCTTGTTCAATTCGTCAAATGTTGGCGAATTTTCTGGAGTTGAATTCTAAAGGACTGTATCTAAGTTGAGAAAAAAGAAAAAAATGTCGTTGTCTTGAGTTCACGTGCTCCACAAAACGTAAAATTAGCTATTTTCTCGTCGCAGTCGTGCAACGACGGCAAAGAAATGTACAAAAAAGCGTTATGCTCGTGCAAAGTTGTTGTTTTGCTAATCTAACCCTATCGCTTTTTTGCCGTTCTCGTTGCCGTCGCCGTCGTCGTTGCCTACGTTCCCTGTTATAGCGTTCATTTGGGGATTAGTATTCAGTAAAACACCTGTAAGCGACCTCATAAAAAGGTCGCGATTTGTGATGGTCGCTTCAGAAAGCTGGTCGTCTTCTATGAAGCCGTTTTTGTTTTGTTCTTTTTCTTATTGCTTTTAGAGGAGCGTTGCGTAAAGACACAAAGAACGGCTGCGAAGGAGACAGTTAAATCCTTTAATAATCACGACAACTCCGAGTAGTTGTGCGAACTAACATGGCGTCTCTCTGCTGGTTGAAGGCGAGCCTAAACACCCATAATTAAGTAAACGCGTGAAATGGATGGACATACATTACAGAGACTAGGGAGCTGGTCGCTCAACACAACAGGTCTCATCACACGCCCTAAACGCAGTACAATCCCGATTGCTATTTCCCTCGGTTCCTCAAACTTCCTGATAATTTGAATTAAAGCTGACTTCCGTTTCCCAGTCAAACACAGAAATATAAGAGAGCTTAGGAATCACGTCCATACGCCCAACGTTAATTTGTGTCTCATGACCAAGTTTTCCCGTTACATGTCGTTTACTGTTAGTTACATCAACACAGAAATAGAAGTTTCATGCTAGTTTTATCCACAATAGAACTATTTACAACTGCGTTTATTTGTTTATTTCTTAATTTGAGAAATCCTGAACTTGCATCTGGCGTTTGCCGTTTTCGAGAACGTAATTCTAAATCTTTCCATTATCCCTAATTTTTACACCTCCCGAATAAATATAAATTTTTTTTTGGCCGAAAGATCAGAGAAAAGTCTGTATCCTGATTTAGTGAGGAAAACTAATGTTGGTATTTTGGATAGGTGTCTGCTTGAGAAGTGGTGACACAGGCACAAGGAGGTTTCAAGGTGAAAAATTTAATCCCAGGTAAATTCACAGTCAATATCGGCTAGGACGTCAACTTGATTGTCTCTCATGTCACGCTGTTTTTGCAGCAAGTTGGCCATCAAAGATAAGAACAAAACAAATGTTGCAGCAAGTCAGCGCCTGGATGATTCTTGCTTGGGCTTTCATTCAAATTTCTGTTGAAAGCTCGAACCTATTTTCCTTGGTAATTTCTGTCACCTGAAACCCTGTCCCCTTCCCTAGCTAAGGCACAATCTTAGATGATTTAGACACATTGCCTATAAATCATATCTACATGTAATCACAAATACCTACTGGCATTTTCCAGTGAACTGATTACAAGTTCCATGAACTGTGCAGTTACATTGCTTGGTGCAATTCAATCCAGCAGAGCCAACAGAGCAAGGCTTGTCACAGTACGCTCCAGTGTAACCTACTGTACAATTACACCAGCCATCCACTGGCAAACATGTTCCATTTCTACATCTGCACTCCTCAGCACAAGAATGTCCATAGGTCCCTGGAGGGCAAATATCTCCGCACCTAACAAGAAATGAAATTTAAAGTATGTACTCCAACCATCGTTTCCTCAGGTATTATAAGCTTTGCACCCAGAGCAATTTTCTTACACCAGGTAACCATATAGCTTATCTAAAGCCATTAACAATAGAGCCAATCAGAAGGCAGGAAAGCAGTATCCCACAGATTGTATTTGATAGCAGTTTTCCTGAGTTGTCATTTGAACAAGAAAGTGAGCAGTGAGTACTAAAAATGAGAGGCATAGAATAAGATTATCATAATAAGTCATTCAATACCTTCTCAAGATTCAGCATTGATGAATACACCTAACATGGCCAACGCTGATTCTCATTGTCCCACGGAGCAAGAGAGAGAAAGAGAGAGACCCTGGTTGGGTCTGGTCAAGTATCTCCGAGGATCTGGGAGATAACAAATAAACGATTCGAGGGAGGGGTAGGTATGTGGGAGATTTGTCTCTTCTGAGAGTAGGAGTCAAGGGAAAATAATGTATGAAATACCATCATGGTGAAAGTATAACTTCCTGTAGAGTATCTGGAAAATTATGTTAATCTATTGGGGACACTTTCCACTCCAAATATTTTGGCAAAGGACATTGCAGATTCACTGCCTGAGGAGTCTCTCCCTCCATGGGGACAAGAAGGAAAGAACCTTAGGAATGAGGGTGTACCGTGGCTTGATTATTTCCCTGCATAGATCAGTCTTACCTAAAGATTTCTGTTTATAATGAGCACATGGGACATTTTACAGTATTACCACTCAAAAACAGACCTTACATTGCAACTACATGTAGTAAATTGCACATTAGTAAAATCCAGCTAGTGGTCTATAATCAATGCTGCATTCTGATTGGTTGAGCTATTGACTCAGAAGCCCATTCAGGCTCGAGGAATAATATTGTTAAATACATACAGTATGTACAGCTGTATATGGGTTCATGTTTATTTGGGTACTAGCAGCATACAGGTATATAGGTTTATCCTATATCCAGGGGAAGTACAAAAATATGTAGCAATATTTCTTGA
Source organism: Porites cylindrica (assembly GCA_964035525.1). Lineage (NCBI taxonomy): Eukaryota > Metazoa > Cnidaria > Anthozoa > Scleractinia > Poritidae > Porites > Porites cylindrica. The sequence goes on along the minus strand of OZ037778.1, from coordinate 2,939,389 downwards.
TGCTACACACCACAGATACCAGGAAATGCTCTGATCATGACAGCTTCTCACAAGAAAACTACACCTTAGGAAGCCAGATTGAGAAAAGCCTATAAACATATCCTTTGTACTTTACCCAGTGCAGCAACGAGTATATGAGTTTTTACGGCAGTGACAAACCTCTACTGCCTTTTCCAACTTTTAATAACTATTACCTTTGTCCACGGTAGCCAGGGGAACAAGTACAGCTTCCATTGACATGATTACAGACAGCACCATTTAAGCAGTTAATACACGTTAGAGAACAGTTATACCCATATGTGCCTTCTGGGCATTTTACTGCACAGAAGACACCCTAGAGAAGATAAACAGCTATAAATAAATAATTACAACCAAACTTCTGGTAACATCATAATGATTCCTTAAAATAAGAATAGCAAGAGGACCTGAAAAAAAAGTGAGAATTACTGTGACTGTTGCTGGTTATTTGTGCTGCTTTATTAGGGACGGCTGTACCCTAGCAGTGCCCAGTGGTCCCTGGCACCTTATAATAATTATCATATTTTGGGTTTTGTGAAGGAAGGTGAAATTAGGGCTGTCTGCTTATGATCGTAACAGTTATTAAAGCTAGAGAGCTAATTGACTGTAACAGAGATGTCACCAACAGTAATGAGGTCCTGCCAGGGGGGGGGGGTCCATGTCACCCGTCTGAATTTTAAAACGTCTTGTGTCGGTGTTTATAAATGCTTGTTGCTTATTGTCGGCTTTGCTGTCACTGTCGCAATTTGCCAGAGGGAGGTTGTCTCTTGTCGCCATTTCATTTTACGCGCTGTCGCTACTTTTTGGGCCATGTCGCTTGTTGGAATTTACCCTGGCAGGGCCTCAGTAATTGCACTGAAGCACCCACAAAAAAGACTTCAAGTTATCTGTTGTGAAAAATCAAATTTCCAGCTGCTGAGCTACCTGAGAAGACAGCTGCCAACATTTTGTGATGCCGCCACTGGTCTCCCTGCGAAATGACGTGTGAGAAATGAACACAGAAATTCTATGCTGATTATGTGTCACTACCCCAATCTTGGTAGTGCTTCTGGTTGAAGCAAATTTCCCACTTGGCACGACCAATCAGAACACCCGGATCAGGGTAGTGACACATCATTAGCATGGAATTTTTGTGCTTGTTTCTAAAAGGCCATTTTGCAGGGAAACCAGTAACAGGGCAGCAAAATGTTGGCTGTTTTCTGTGGTGAGCTTGAGGTACCTTCCATCCTGCAGTACAGTTGCATGTGCCAGTAACATGATGACAACTGCCGCCATTAAGGCACCCACATCTGTTGAGGCAGTCTTGGCCATACCAACCTTGGCGACACTGAAGTTCACACCTGGTACATAAAACACAAGCTTAAAATAAGTAAAAGAATTTACTTAAATTCCTTTGTAGATCTTTGCAAACCAATTAAACTGTAAGAATTTTACAAAACTCATTACCTCTTAATGATAATCTACAACTTACGTTTTTATCATTATTTTGTAAATTTCCAAGAAAATGGAGACAAAAATGGAGATATAGAGGATATTACATGGCCGCGCGGAGATACGAAATTTCTCTTTGAGAGTTGAAATATTTTTTCAACACAAGAAGAGAAATTTCGTATTTCCAAAAGGCCATGTAATGTTCTATTTAATATTATATAAACACCAATGAAATACCTTTGTGACCAAGTGTGAAAGGCACTTTTTATTTATAATATGTAGCCATAGCATAGGTGATATTTTCACATGTGAAGATAACATGTTATTTTCACATGTGAAGATATCAAGTTTTCGCACGAAAGCTCACCTGGTATTTCAGTGGTGTTTATATAATAAAAGACCAATAACACAGCAAGTTACACATTCTAAAGTTACCGATCTCCAAATTATTTAATGGCACATCCCCGCTACACATAATTTCCATGCAACAGCATGCACATGTTAAAAAATAGCAGCTTCTTCTTTATGGCCAAGCTTGCCAGGCATACTTATGGTGTTGTAAATAATCATTTTCTTGTGTATGAGTCTGGTGAGAATAATACTTTCTAACCACAACATTAAGTGTTCATAGGACAAATTTCAATTTCTACTTGCAAGGAAAGTACAGTGGCATAAAATCAATATAAAGTACTTACTGTTTCCCAGTATAGCCAGGTCCGCACGTGCAGTTTCCCATAACAGGGTCACATGTGCCGCCATTCAAGCATTGACACTGTTTTTGACATTTGTCACCATAGTAACCTTGGTCACATGGCTTTTCACAAAGCGTCCCCTGCCACCCAGCGGTGCAGGAACAAGAACCTGTTCGTGAATCACATTTTGCTCCATTCTGACACTTGCAGTCATGGTGGCAATGAGGGCCCCACTTATGAGAAGGACATTCTGGCAAAAAAATGATCAAAATGGAGAAAAGAAAAAACACACTTTAGCTGAGTGCAGTCAATGTACTTAACACAAAAGTAGTAACTGACGACACTAAGTTTACATGTATGTCTCCTACTAAGACGGGACTGTCGTTTTATGATATCACCCAAGTCATGAAAATGTCTAGCTGTTTGCACATAATCCATCTTCTATTTTGCTCCTAATCTTCTTTAGATTTTCTGGAGGACCTCACTAACAGTCATTTTACCAGTTGTTCCCTAGTAAATCTTAGTTTTTCAGGAATAATGGATTTCAGAGCTTTTGGTTTAGAGACTTGACATACACTTGGTAGAGTACACTACTGACAATCTTCCCCTCACCTCTGTCACATGTCTTTCCATAAAAGCCTGCATTGCATGAACACGTATCTGGCTTACTGCAACGTCCATTTACACAGGGATCTTTGCAGATAGCTAATTAATAAAAAGTACAAGGCAAAAAATACATCAATGATAAGAGACCCCTGTAACACCGCTTTAAATTGTCATAACCTCAAAAATGGAGAAAAGAAATATTTCCCAGAATCCAGATTCCACAAACAAAACATTTATGGATTCAGGAATCCGTCTTCCCTTCCATGGGCCAATAACTAGCTGCTACAAATTAAAAATAGTACAAATTCTTTAGTCGTCAGCGGAGTAATCTGGATTCAGTCTTCTAACAGCAGATTCAAAGAAAAGTGTGCCACCTAATTCTCTCAGCATTTTGAAACACCATCACCTCACATTGTAATAACACAAAAATTTTAACATTAAACAAAATTCAAGGAATATGAATCCAAGGCAATTAGCTTTCAGTGGTAAACCAGCATGGTTTGCTTAGTATTTATATAATTTCTTGATAAAACAAAAATAAACACACCCCAGGAAGAGAACTCCAGATTTAAAATGACAGGGCCTCAATCCTCAGGGCACCTTCCAAAATAAAATTCCAGCACCAAAAATGTACTGACCCCAAAAAACTCCCACGCAAATTTTCTGGTAATTCCAACTCTGTATGTGACTTAATAAACATGGTCTTGAAAAGTATACATAGCTTTGTATATGTGTCTTGTTTCAGTAATGAGGGTTTTTTTTACAGATATGGGACATAACCCATTGCCCAACCCCCAACCCAGATGGCCAGGTGTTGCAGGCCTTATGCGAAACAGAGCACGAACAGATGAGGTAAGGTAATGTATAAACATAAACATGATGGATGAGAATTCATCTAACTGAATGTATTCAGAGTATACCATAACTGGTAGAACAGGGTCTATGCAACTTCATGTGTTTCATGTGATAATCAAAAATACTGCCAAACATGTTTGATCAGCAGAACTATGCATTCAGGAGATGCTGACACTACATGCAATATTACTTCCCAAAATTATACTACCCAAAAAATCGCAGAAAAACAAATTGAAACCCAAAGAAGATCCTTCGATCCTCCTCACCACTTGAAGTCCAGAGTACCCCCACCCCCCCCAGAAGTACACTCAGCCAATCAAAATTCCTTACCAATTGGGCAGCCCCTGCCTTGTTCCTTCCAACCAGGACAGCAAGAATACACAGCTTTATATGCTTGTCGTGTAGCAGATTTGTAGGCAACTCCATACACTGTTCTATAAAATTAAGATTCCATCTGAATATGGTCTGCTGATCTGTAATCACTGTAGCTAGTTTCAGCCAGGGCCAGATTGTTCAAAGCTGGGTTAAGATAACCCAGGATAAGTGCAAAATTTGAATTCAGATATGAAAGTCTAAAAAAGCAAATTCACTTTAATTCTTTTTGTCTACAACTTGATGATTGGCTACTCTAAATAGAATAGAGAAAATTATTAGAGAGAATGCATTTGAACAAAAGCAAAAGTAAGCCAGATTAAGATTTAACCCTTGGTTAGTGCTAATCAGCCTTCGAACAACTGGGCCTAGACTGTCACTACGGGCCAGGGGCCAGGAATTTCCCTGGCTACTTACATCAACAAGCATGACACCCAACTACTTTCACAGAAAACAAAATGAAAATAGAACCAAATAAACTTCCTAGCTGTTCGATTGAATGGATCCCCATCTAATTGCTATACCCAGTACCTTGAAATCTTAGGGTGATCAGTTTCATTAGGATGATTCAGTTCCAGATCAGTGATCAGAGATCACCCATCAGATCATGGCACATCAAAGGTACCACCAAATCCACCTCTTTATTTCATGTACCATGATCCAAATGATCTTGGAACACTAATCCTGATCTGTATCACCCTAAAGAAACACACCCTTCCCTGTTCAACAGTTGCTTATCATAATGCCCAGGCAGGCATGGCACTGTAATGCTTACCTGTAGACAGTGCATCGTCCCCAATTCAAAAATCCACAACCAGTTGAAGATTTTCTCTTCCAGCTCATCTGGTAGGACTGTCTGTATGTCTGTGAAAAGCTAAATTAATTGTACTCCAAACATAAGATCTACATTGCAGCTGATAATCAATTAAGTATGCAACAAGAATGTGTACATTTCTCAAAAAAAAACTCTGTCACAGCTGGATAAATTATGTTATGTTTGACAATAATTATTTGTTTGACATCAGTTTTCATCAAAATGGAAAGGCTATATTTCCTCATAATGATCTTGAGCATCATAATCAATACTATTATCATGTGCCTGTTTTATAAATATTCACTGTAAACGTTCATTCCAGGGTTACATGAAATTCCAAAAATTGTTGGTCTTAATTAGGGCAAGCTGTTGCTGAAGTTTACTTGTCCAGAGCAGTCCCATGCAGACCTACCAATGACAATTCTTCCTTCTTTTTTGGGCAAGCAAGCATTAAGGCTACTAAGTTGGTAGGTCAAATGTGCAATGAGCTAAGAATGTGCTAGATAAACAAATATTCATCAAGGAAGCACGGCTCTAGCACAAGTGAGACCTAGGGGTTAAAACATCTGTCTCTCCTCACTCCTCACCACTGGGGATGTTTTGCAAGGAGGGATGTATGATGTCAAATCTGCCAGAATCTGCTCAGGAACTCTGATTGGTCAACATAGTAGTTATAATCGACCAGGAGAAACATGCCTAGTGGCAAAGAGGGACCACTGTTTTCCCAGCCTAAGGGTAACAGTTATTCCTTATATCCCAGGTATTCTCCAGATGGAAGCAATCCCAGGGATATCCTACAGGACAGCACTTTGGAAGCCAATGAATGCTAAATACTTTAGGATGGTGGGGGGGGGGGGGGGAGGATTGATCAGAGAAATGAAAAATGACAATTATGGTTGGTTTGATTGGCATTTGGTAAAACAAAAACATCATCATCATCATCTAGTAAAAAAATACTAGCAATACACGCAATTAACAAACTGCAGGAAAAGAAAATTAACTTCCCCCATGCCACATTTATTATGCATTCATACTAAACTTAATATATAGTGCGGAATATTACAGAAAAGAGGGTTCAATCTTGCCTTAAAGAACAAACGTAAAGACAGCGAGCTAATCATGCACTTCGTCTTCTTCTGCTCAGGAAACAAAATTAATGTCTTTTTAAAACTGTACCTTTGAGACCTTGAACAAACGTTGGCTCCGTTCGCCGCCAAAGATCCGTCACTTTTGTGCAGCGTTGCAAGGAGAATCAAACTTGCTTTTAAATACAAAGCCCACAAAAACGAAATAGCCATTTCCAGTACTGTAAACGAGCTGGATGGACCAGTCTTCGCACTGAAACTTTTCGTCAAAGTGGTTATTGCTCAATGCAACTTCAAGCTTATCATCGAATTACTTGACAGTACAACAACACTCGTGTTGCGTGACCTATCAAAGGTATAGATTTTCCTTCCTAGAATAACCTACATTTCTCCATGGAGGTTTCCCTTTAACCTAAGATTCATTTAAGACAGGAGGCACTTTTGTGCTAAGTATTTAAACGCCATGAGCTTGGCGCGTTTCAAATCAAGACACCTTGGGCGGACGCTCAGGTCAACAACCCTAAACCCTCGGGCGTCCCCTCAGGCGTCGTCGCGCCTGGATCCAGTTTCCTCTCCGCATCCCTTGCATCACCAGCATGCGACAGTTTTGATACCCGGCGATCAGAGTCTCCTCGATCTTCCGACACTGCTCGCACGGTACAGTTTTATGGTCTTTTATTTCCTGAATCACGAATGAATGGCAACATATTTTTTAATCATTCCATTTTGATGACAAAAAATGTAATTTACCATTTTCAATCATTCTCTAATTTTTTGACGTTTGACTTTTTCATGAAGTTGTTCATATTAAATCAAATCTACAATTACGGGGAAATCTAGATTTTTCGAACCCATCGTGGAAGGCTCGAAACTTTGGTTCGAGTTACTGTAGCATAGCCTCCCCGCAGACGTCCTTTGGGGTTCGTTTGTCACGCATTCATTTCTCCCCCACGGACCGTAAGGGAGAAATGAATGCGTGACAAACGAACCCCAAAGGACGTCTGCGGGGAGGCAAACTGTAGCACGAAAGGTTAATTTTTTTTTTTAATATTTTATAACGTCCTCTGCTTATTTCGATCATTTAGGATGTTTCATTTCTTGACTGAGTTTTTGATTCCGCAGCCTTTTGTCGAATTCCATTCCTGTCATAAAATTTTCAAGTCAAAACAATTTTATTGATTTAATTTGGTTATTTCAAATATCACGAGTCACATAATGGCTTTAAAAAGAAGGTTAAAACGATAAAAAAAACGGTCTCAAGACTTTGTCCTGACAATTTCACAACCTATCTTAATCTGACGCTCGCATAGCCTGCGAGCTAGTCTGCTACACAGCCATTTTTAGTGTTGTCACGCAACGAGCGTTGCGTGACGACACTAAAAAATGGCTGTGTAGCAGACTACCTTCCAGCAGGCTCACTGGTGTCAGTTCGGGAAAATTGGGATTTTTACATTCTCGTAGCCAGAGCTTCGATCCTTTTGGTCTGTGTTATCGATCCACGACGCTAACCAAAAGGATCGAAGCTCTGGAAACGAGAACGGGATTTTTGGCGACACCCATCCTTGCCATAGCTTGCGATTCCTGCGAACCGCAGACGTATTTCCGGTCGAGAAAGAAGCGGGAGAGAAGCGACGACCGGAAATACGTCTGCCGTTCGCAGGCTAACCTAGTCCCAGAGTCTTCTCTTTTTTTCAAAATGGCGGCGGACATTTTGGAAAACGAGAAGACCCTGGGGGCGAGGTTGAATGCTCGTTCCCAGAGGTCGCGATCCTTTTGTACTGCGACGGGGATCACAACCTCGTCCCCAGGGCTTTTCCCTTAAAAAATGGGTGGGGCGAGGTTGACGGGGATCACTCTTGAAGAATCCGAAAAAAAACCATCTCTTATTGGCCGATAAAATCGTGTTCATCGCATGCAAATTTCTTTGCTAAGCACGTTGATTTCATTTCGACAGGTCATTTGTGTACACACAAATCTCATACGACTCCTGTACGACTTAACAGGGGCACCCAACGACGGTTTCTGTAAAATGCATTGAAAACAGCGCCAGTGTATCCTCGGGGGAAGGGCCGTGACAATAGTAGCTTTCCTGGAGAAATATATTTCTTGGGTGGAGGAGATTTGTAAACGTCGTTCTACAAACGCCCGAAGGTTCCCCGGGTCACCCCCCCCCCCCCCCCACGGGATGAATTGTTCTGTCAGGAGCCAGGAACCCAAAGACCTTAAACCATATGGGTAATGTTGGTTCCAAACTCTGATGGAGTTCTCTATAGATATTCTGTTGCTTCAATTTCAGTTGCGCTGTCTTTGTGAAAAGAGGTTGACAAATTAAGATTAGTAAAAAAGACAGTACAACATTCTTTTCGCATCAACTAGCAGTGGTAATGTAATTCGCCTGTTCGGTCAGTTACAGTGAGCATTAAAAAAGTGTTTTCGAAATTAAGCTTTTTAAAAACTTTTTCTCGCGTTAACATTGCCCGACCCGTAACTAAAATTCCCATAAAATGATACCAGTTAAACTTGATCGTTACCACCTCTTGTCATTTCCATTTCAGAGATGTGGACAATAAGAGTCATTCCTGCCCAGCCTGTTAACTGGAGTTTTATAGCTTCTCAGTTTAAGTACGTTCTTCTGTCACGGTTAGTCAAGTACTCGGTTTCATTATCTTTACTTGCTTGTCTTGCTTGTCTTAAGCAGTTTTATGAGAGTTATCAAATGCTTCTGATATGACTTCCCTTAAAATAACGGGTGTTGACTAGCCCCACTCCCCTCTACCACAAGGGGATTCGACGGCGCATGAATCCAATCCTCCCACCCCTGCAGCCAACCTGGAAAAATTCGCTTGCACTCGCGTTTATCATACACAGAAAGCCACTCCCAAGGGACAAACCCAAACACGCGCCCTGAAATAGAGCTCTCGCTAGTAATGGTCAGAATTCAGGCCAGTGTTACGCGAGCGAGTACTACCTAGCCATAAAGTCCTTCAGTTTCAAACTCATTACTATACCGGATTACCATACTCTCAAAACATGAAAAATGAAATTTTCAACAAGGATAAAATTAATTCAACCACAATAAATGCACTATTTACGAATCAAATGATCATTATCTTTTTTACATTCTTTTGCCATCTTCCTCATGAAGCTATTTTTGGAGAAATTTTTAAATCAGGGGCACCCAACGACAATTTTTGGAAAAATATCTTTTCGGAAGACGATTTGAGATCTAGAATTTTCGGAACATTTGTTGTAAAATTTCTTGCTTACCTGCCTCTCCTAGGATTTTCGGACATCTAAAAAATGGTATAATTGCCTATTTTTAACGGATTTTTACCCTAAAAAGGTCACCTAGAATTTTCGGGAGCCTTTTTTCTGGCTAAAATTTTCGAAAAGGTCAGTTTTGATCTCTATAATTTTCGGATCACTTGACTTTCAGCTAGGAAATCCGAACAGATGAAAAATTTTTAGGGGATAAAAATATGCCATATCTACCGTTTAAATACTAAAATACGTTTAACAATTCTATGTTTAAGTGGTTTTGAACTATATTCTCGTTGGGTGCCCCTGTTAAATGGAAAGAAACCATATAATCAAAAAGTCATAGCAGTTTTAAACTATGAATTTATTCTTTATCATTCATTTGTTGCCCCAGCCATAAAAATGAATAGTTCTGTCAGGAGCCCAACTGGTTCTGTTAGTTTAAAATCTGTTGGTATTCCCTAACTATTCTGTTGCTTCAATTTCCATGCCGCGCTGCATATCTTCGTAAAAAGACGTAAACAAATTCAAATTAATAAAAAATACAGAACAAACTTCTTTTCACATCAACTAGCAGCTGGTCTAACTCACCTGTTTGATAAACGGCGGTGAGCATAATAAGAAAGCGTTTTCGAATTTTTTTTCTCGCTTCACCCGATCCACATGTCACCCATAACTAAAATGCTACCAGTAAAACTTGATCGCCTACCGCAAATTGTGATTTCCATCTCTGAGATGTGACCAATGCGACTGTCATTCCTGCCTAGCTATTTAACTTAAGTTTTAAAGTTCCTCAATTAATTAAGTAAGTATTTCTGTCGCGGTAATATCAAATACTGTTTGATTTGATCTTGCTTGTCGTATCTTTAAGCAGTTTTTGAGAGTTATCAAATGCTTCTGATATGATTTCCTTCAGCCGTGAATATTGTATTCCGCATCTTTTTTCTGGGTCATAAAAATTTTGAACCTTTTTATAGAACTTAGGTTTACTTAAAAGCGATCCATTGTTCGCAGCAGCGCAAATTTCACACATCCAGGGGTAGTGGTTCGCCATCTTGTAGCCTCGCAAACAGCCGCCAACTTTATAAAGCTTCTTCCACTCGAAATATTTATTATATTCTCCGTCATTTTTGTCGAGAAACATCAAATAATCTGCTAATTCTTTCAGAGACAAGAAATCAAACACGTTTATATAAGAACCTGGTATAGCAAGGGCTTTGTAATCTGCACCCCCCATCACTACAGGGACCAATCCCAGTTCCAAGGGATTGCACCAATATTTCTCAGTGATGTAATCTTTGCAATTCATGTTCTCGAAAGCCAGGATAAACTTGTATTCTTGCAAGAGAGAAGCACATTCTGGGGCCGGATGATCGTCCGCCGTTTTCGGGCAGTCTCGGACTGTTTGATGGAAATATTTCGCACAATTCCCATAAATATCAACGGGAATGAGCTTTCTCAGGTTATGTATGTACATCATTCTAACTTTTCTTTCATCCAGAACTTGGCCACAACCACTTCCCAACCATACAGCAAGCTTCGTCTTCCCAATGGCGTGATTTTGACTTGATACTGAACTACGTTCACCTTTCGTTAGCGGCAAATAAAATCCATAAGGATGGAAAATATCCGACTCTCGCATAAACGTCATTGTCCAGTTAAACACATTGTCCAAGTCACTGCGGTGCTTATGAGGTGCAATATACGATGTAACTATTGGGTTTTCCAGGTGGAAGTAAACCCAGACTTGATGTTGACGCCTTTGACGTTGCAATCGAAGCATCTCTTTTGAAGAGGGCATATTATATGCGTGAAAGATTACTACGTCGCTACTCGTGGAGTCATTCTTGTCGTATGTTAGTTCACAGTTGGTTACTGGACATTTCTGGCCTTTGAACTCAGTGAAATCTTCTGTAGTTGTCAATCCCGGCCAAGGTAAACCGCTGTAAAAGAACTCTGTGTAAATTAAAATCTTTCGAGGCTTGGAGTAGTTTGCTACCGGGCCATTCTTGGAACCAACGTTAATAAAGCTATCTGAATCCATCTCAGAATATACACCACGACTTGAATGATACAAGAACAACGAAACGATCACAAAGGTGACGAAAACAGCAAATAAATGGACGTCCTTCATACTAAGGTAAGTCTGATATAGGACTTTTCAAGAATAACTTTGGAACCGGAATGTCGTACTGATTCACCGGTCCATTCTTATATGCTAATCAAGGATCAATAATACTCTTTATATCAGGTTACGCTGTGGCTATATGTATTTACAATCGCTTGAGATTCCTAAACAAATATCTTATGTTCTTAGAGGAATTAAACGAGCTATTCCGAGAGAATTGGTCAAAATTTCTGTATCTAGTTTTTTGAAAACAGTTCCCAGCTGCCGGGTATCTAGACACGGCGTTTTAATTTAAGACTGATTGGAGGTTAGGTTTTTCCCTGTTGTAATATGCAAATACTGCAAATTTTCAACGAGTTTGCTTGGCTCGTGCAGGTGGGAATTTTGGATAGAGTCAAAAATAATCAAATTCAAGGCGTTTGTTGAACAACATTACGTGTTTATCTATTTTTGAGCCCGGGGGGGGGGGGGGGGGACTCCCATATGAAACAGACGGGGATGCTCGTCGTCTCGCTTAGGGGTGTAAATTTTGGATTTTGGTCTCGCTTAGGGTGTTCTGCCCAAAGCGCTAATATTTTAAGCCGCTAAAGTCTCGTTTAGGGTTCCGCGAAGAAACACAGAATTACGCGAAGACAAACAGAAATCAAATTTTCTTTTTAACTTTGGCATGTCGTATTTGTGTGTTCTTAAGCGGTCTCTTTTAGGGGTCAAAATTTGCTTAAGCCACGCCCAGATTGGTCTCCTTTAGGGATCACAAAAAGCTTGAGCCACTCCCAGATGGTCTCCTTTAGGGGTTAAATTCAAAATTTCCGACGAGCATCCCCGTCTGTTTCATATGGGAGTCCCCCCCCCCCGGGTTTTTGAGGCAATTTTTTTTAAAACTGATTAAAAAAAAGAATAGCGTTGATTTGCTTTATTGAAATAACCAGCATTCTGGCCCATGCAAAAAGCAGGTTAATCAGGCGGTAAAACCCTATTCATTTAAGGCTTCTAATTTTTTACTTTTAAATTTTAAAAATGAAATTTTTCATCTCGCTCATGCTTAAAAATTTTAGCAGCCATTTGACTTGAAAGCTCTCTTAAAAGACAAATATGGCATCGTCATTTTTCTTATTTTTTATGACAAAATACAGACAAATATGACATTTTAATGACAAAAGTCAGACAAAAGCGAGGAATTCGCTAATGTTAATTTGTCTGAGTTTCGGGTCTATAATTAGTAACTGGGCGCAGTGCTATACAGCCAAATATAGCCACCCGAAGCCACACTTTGGAAGCAGGAAACGTGCCAGCAACTGGCGGCTTACGGCAATGATCCTTGTATCAAAGACCATGAACGCTTGGCGAGGCTTTATTCAACCTTTATTCAAAAATTTGTAGTTCTGCAACAGGGTCGCCATCACGCGAGAGGCCTAACTAAATAAAATGAAATAAAGTTAAAAGTAATGACGTTTAACAATTTTTTTTACAAAAGATAAAATGGATAAAAGAATTTCCACAGCATCAATCATTATGTTTAATTAAAATTCATATCGACCAACATACTCAAGACTTTTTGAATCGATCTGCGGACTCAATGTTAACAATTTCGCTTGCAGAAATTGTACTATATCCTCACTGTCTACCACTTAACACATCGCGAAACTAAGTTATGGGAGAGAGATCCGCGGATTGTTGTGGAAAGAGGTAGACAGCAAGAATAGATCACGATATGTGAGGAGTTGTCAACCAACACCAGGGGAGGAGGGTGGGGCGAACCTTGATAAGTCGTCTCGGCGGTCGGCGCTGTGACACAGTGAAATCAAAGCCACGTGGTGTATCCTATTTATCAGGGGAGCCCGCAGTGCATTGATGCGTCCCAAAGGACGGCGGAGTATTTTACCGGTCGTTTGGCGATGCGTTAATTAATTATTCAGTGAGAATAGTACTATATCCTCACTGTCTACCACTTAACACATCGCGAAACTAAGTTATGGGAGAGAGATCCGCTCCTTGCCATTCCCTGAGGCAGCCTGCCATAACCTAGGTCTCCGACCCTCCCCCCAAAACACATCGACCTTATAATTTCAATACCCAACACTCAACACCCAATACTCCATAACTCAATAAAGATTTATTAACTGACAACAAACTAATAACCACCGGAGAGTACTGGGATGAAAGTCCCTTAGTCATGAAAGATGTATTAATTCAACTATACGAAATTCTCTGCAAATTTCCTTGGTGGGAAAGTTGCAGGGCGGGCGGAGAGCTCGTAGAAGTAAGATTGAGCGTAACCCGTTCTAACAACTGCAACGAAGCAGAAGCACTGGAGCGGCGCGTGTAATACAAAGCCATTTCTGTGCTCCACCAACCCACGTACTGAGCAATCTGCTCCGGAGTACATCCCAAACCCTTGAGGGTGTATGAAATTCCTACACGAAAGCTGTGAGGGGTCTCTCCGTCATTAATGTTGGCAGCCTTAAGATACTTTTGGAGCCGTGCAGATACGGCTGACCCTCCGAACGGACGATGTGACACAAACTTTTTATGCTCCGAAGACCTAAAGAGGTACTCACCATGAAGAGGGACACCTAATGCCCCACACGCGGCAATATAATAGTTCAACCAAAAAACCGGGCAGACAGGTACATTTGGAATACGTAACAGAGCAAAAGGGCGAAACTGACCTGCACGCCTTGTTTTACTAAACGTAAAGTTGAGAAGGAACCCCTCCCTATCCTTAAGGCGAAAAAGCTGATCTGCCTTCAAACGGCCCAAATCGGATGCTCTATCACCAGTGTAAAAGTCAATAACAAAGAATGTTATATCCCTGACCAGGAGGTATCTATTGAGAGGAGAAAGCGCAGAGCCTTCGGCAATAAGCCCGCGAAGATAGGCAATTAAACGGGTGAATTTGTCATAGAACAAAGGGACAGCCTGACGAGGGGGCAAAGGTTGCTGGGCTTGCTCCTCTCTTACAAACTTAAGATATTCCTTAACACAAGGATGTGCCAACGGGTTAGAAAACCCTGTACGGCCTAACCTATTGAAAATCGCTCTAAGTTTCCCTATATATGAATCGACAGTTCCGGCCGCTAGACGCTTAGGGCAACTACAGGTCTTACTAGAGCAAGAGCGCACATGGAGTTTCTGTTTTCCCGCAGCATCCTTGCTAATCAAAAACTTTACGATGTCTTCCGCGGTTGCAGCAGAAACTTTCTTCGGGGGAACAAGAGAGCACAAGAAACTCGACAGCTGAACTTCTAAAGAGTCCTTTTGCCGTTCATAAGGTTTGTTCCTATACGATTCTTGGAACTCTGTAAAGCGCTTGTTGATCAAAGGCATGTCCGCATGTGGACGGGTCCCTTGCGGTGGCTCACGCGACAGGGGTGTACCGCAGGCCTGGCAAAAGTTCGCGTCACTGTCGTTTGGATAAGAGCAGGCGGGACATCGGCAGGCAGGCTTCCATGGGCGTTCGATCTATAGAGACAAGCATAAATACCTAGCTTACCAGGAGCAGACACAACGAAAAACCCACAGATCCCAAGGCAAGGGCCTTGCAATGAAATCGGGGGAGGTGCGGGAAGGGAAAAGCAACATGGCCGGGTCACCTTTCCGCCCAAGAAGAAAAGAATCTACTGCCATTGCTTGGAGTATTGCCCACCAATAGCGATGCGGGTGGAAACGAGGGACAACGATGGTAAAAGCGAAACGCTGGCGCTGATCAAAAAAGTACCGCAGCAACGGTCCCACGAGAACGAAAGGGGGAAAGACATAGACGTTATGTTCGATTGGTATCGGTTGTGCGAAAACATTAACGCCCAGAGAACACGGAGTCGGCCAAGGCGAGTAATGAGGCAAAAAGCTCCCATCCCTTCCTCTGCGACAGTTGCTGTCCAAAGACATCAAGTCAAATGTGTGCGGTCCAAACCGCGCTTGAACTCGGGCCCACGCCACCTCGGACAAAGAACAATCAATGTCAGTCAGAGCACGGGAGGGCGCGTCAGCAATGTTTTCACTCGATGGGACATATTTCAAATGCAAAACAAAGTTTCCTGCTCGAGACATTTCTTCTATTTTTTTCAACTCCTGATTCACCAGAGAACTCCTACAACCGCCATTTTCCCAGGCTGCTCGGAGAGTCGCGTTGTCCGTCCACACATCGATTCTTGCGTTTCTGATAGAAGGGAAAAAAGAGCTCAAAGCGTTACACAAAGCCCTGGCCTCAAGGGTATTGATATCACCTTCAAGGTCGATCCAATAATCTCGTATTTGCTGGCGTAGGCCATCTTTAACCAAGACTGCTCCCCAGGCCCTCTGGGAGGCGTCACTGAACATTGTGACAGAGAGATGACGTTCCGACCGCCAAGGTAAGTGACCAGACCAATTGTCCAAGAAAATCCATTCCTGAAGTTCCTGTCGCAAAGGTCCCAGGATTGGAACAGAGAGCTTCGAATTCTTGGCAACAGCGCTGATAGCCTTGAATACCTCCCGCACATACAGCTTACAAGCCGGGATTGCGAGACTAAACGATAGCGCCTTTCCCGCGAAACGCTGCAAGCTCTTTACGGGTGCAAAAGATGATTCCAGGAGTTCGTCACGCAACGCTTTAAATTTCTCCTTTTTATCCAGTGGGACTAAAAAAGCTTGCAAGACAGAATCGGAGATGAAACCCAGGAATTTAACAAAAGTGGATGGCTGTGGAGAGCTCTTTGCAAGGTTAACAAAATACCCCGCTGAGATCAAAAGGAATAACAAAATAAAGGCTGCTGCTCGTGCGAGTTGGCGACTAGGCTGGCAAACCAGTGGACCGGATAGGAATAACTGGCCCACATGCCTGTCATCAATATACTGCGAAACAGGTACGCCCAAAGACCGCGCGGCACTGGTGACGACAAGGCCAACGTTATGATATAAAAAGGCACTTGCTTTCCACCCGAAAGGTAAGGTGCAGAAAGAAAAATAATAGCCCCTCCAGGAAAAATTGAAGAATTCCTGGGAGTCCGGGTGAATCTTGAGGTGTTGGTATCCATTCTTATCATCAAATGTTGTCTGGAAATGCCCTGGGAGGACATAACGAGGCAGGTCTGGGAGGTGGTCTAACTTGAAAGGGAGATCTTGAATCCATAAATTAAGAAAGCGCTCGTCGTGGCATAAACGCGGCTTAGATGGTTCGACTGTCAAGGGGAGGACTAAATGAGGAGGAGAGCATTCGCCAATCTTGCCGTAGACTTTGATAACACCCTGAGAGACCCAGGCTAAGACTGTAGTGTCAATGAAATCGGTAAATTGATGGCAACAAGGAGAGTTCGGGAAAATAGAAATCGGCGGTACAGCGGAATCATAACTTTTCCCTTTGAAGTTGCCCTTGAAATGACGGAAGAAACTATCGACCCTCACTCCCTCTCGGATTATCTGTAGCAAATCAACTTGAGGACAAGTGTAACCGGCTGAAGAAAAGAGATCCTCCCAGAAGTCAACATGATTATGTAAGCTGCCCGCTTGGAAATAATCTGGGTGTCTAAAACGCAATTGGGCCAGGTCTGCAAGGGATGGATCTTTACTAACAAGCTCCGCCGGTACGGTGGGGCCAACGAAGGATAAGGGTTCCCCGTTTATGTCACACCATTTGACGTCACGGCTCGGGAGCGCAAGGATTGCCCGTAGTGCAACCGCGAAATCCTGGGAAAACGGAGAACGAAAATACAAAAATAAGAAGAGGAAGAAAAGAAGGTGGGATCCCCTATCCTTCGCTGACCCCAGCTCTGATCATAGACCAGAATAAAGGCGCTGAGAAGGCCCCCCAGGGTCAACGAAGAAATGAGGCGAAAACTAGGACGCTAATAACTAGGGGAAAAATCTTTATTCCAGCCAATAAACAAGGATAATATAGGAAAAAAACATATCCCATACCCTTACAATATTTACATGATGCTAACGCCTAGAATTTCCGCGGCCGCGTCCGCGGCCACAATCTCTGGCGAAATGCCCTGGTAGACCACATCTGTAACAATTAACCGAACTGTAGACATAAGGGCGTTGGCGCCTAAACTGGCGAGTACTATTACGACCTTGAAACCCAGGCTCTTCACGCTGGATAGTCTTGAGAAGCGCAGAGGACTCCTTTGCAACCTTGGCTCTAACCGGATCGCCTAAGAGGCCCATGAGCAGCCGTTTATGGGCAGAGGGGGAGAGGGCATTAGATCTTCCTTTTAATTCATCCAAAATGGCCGCGTAATAGTCTGCCTTTTCGTGGGCGGACGACCTGGCTGCCCGTACCAGGGCCTCGACGTGAGCAGAAGCCTCCCAAGGGTCATAAACAGCTTCCGGCTTCTGAAGAGCGTTGCGAACAGAGGTAAGAGCAGTGGTGACCACGTCAACGCCCTGCTTCTCCTCCAAAGCTTTCAATTTGTCTTCAAGAAGCTTAATTCGATCGTCCGCCTAAGAGTGACGCAAAATATGAAGTATATATTAACGTCTGTAAAACATTTATATGTTATTAATTTCGGTCCCAAGGCAGAACCGAAAGATCCCGAAACGAGGATATGCTAGATCCAAAATGGACGGTTAGGCCGTATAACAATAATCATTGGCAAATAAAACCGGCTGCCAGAGCGAAACGGTCCCGGACCGCAAATATGACCAATACAGGCGCCCGGAGCCGAGCGGACCTAGCCCGCAAACACAATAAACATGTCACCCCAAACAAAACGGCTCCCGGAGCCGGGCGGTCCCGGACCGCATACACAATAATATCTCACTCCAAACAAAAGAAAAAGAACCGGCTCCCTGAGCCGACCAACAAAAATTCTTTCTAAATAAAGAACAGGATCCCAGAGCCAAACGTTCCCGGACCGCATACACTAAATACGTGGTTTTAAACAAAACCCGGCTCCCGGAGCCGAACGGTCCCGGACCGTATATAAAACAATTCGTTCCGAAACGAAAGCCGGCTCCAGAGCCGAGCGGTCCCGGACCGCATACACTAAATACTTGGTTTTGAACAAAACCCGGCTCCCGGAGCTAAACGGTCCCGGACCGGATACACCAAATACTTGGTTTAAACAAAAACCCGGCTCCCGGAGCCGAACGGTCCCGGACCGTATATAAAGCAATTCGTTCCGAAACGAAAGCCGGCTCCAGAGCCGAGCGGTCCCGGACCGCATACACTAAATACTTGGTTTTGAACAAAACCCGGCTCCCGGAGCTAAACGGTCCCGGACCGCATACACCAAGTACTTGGTTTAAACAAAAACCCGGCTCCCGGAGCCGAACGGTCCCGGACCGTATATAAAGCAATTCGTTCCGAAACGAAAGCCGGCCCCAGAGCCGAGCGGTCCCGGACAGCAAACGCAATAACTCGTGTCTTGGACAAAACCGAACATACAAAACAAAAATATTTCGTCCCAAACAAAAAATCGGCTCCCGGAGCCAAATGAGACACAAACAAGCCGAAACAAAAGGACCGAGTAAAATGAAATACATATACGAACAACGCTAACAAAAGCGAAGAGAAAAACAAAAATATGCCCTAGAGACACGTGGAACGTTAAATATGCTAAACAAAGTACTAGAAATGTTGGAGAAAAACACGAAATGCGCACAAACGGGCAGCTAAAGCTAAAAGCGAACGAAAAGCACCAGAACTAGAAATTACCTGATTAGCAGCCGCGGGTTGCGCCGCCGGTTCTGCGAGAACTTCTGCGAGAGGTCCTGCAGGAGGTTCTGCTGGATGTTCTGGGTTAGCAGGCGGTTCTGCCGCCACCGGAGGTAAAGGCGGTAATTCTCCCGCTGGTTCCGCCATGTAGTCGAAGAAAAGACGGTTTGATGCTAGCGGAAAGTACAAGGAAACGAAGGCGGGCTGGTGTTGGTTGACAAACCGATACAAGCGAACCTCGATAAGTCGTCTCGGCGGTCGGCGCTGTGACACAGTGAAATCAAAGCCACGTGGTGTATCCTATTTATCAGGGGAGCCCGCAGTGCATTGATGCGTCCCAAAGGACGGCGGAGTATTTTACCGGTCGTTTGGCGATGCGTTAATTAATTATTCAGTGAGAATAGTGCTACTCAGTAATACATTCAGTTATCATAGTGGAAGGTTTAGGTGGCTCCGTTATTTACGCAAGCGCATTGAGCTATGACGAACTTTTGGTCATAAGTTGAACTTTAAGATCCAACGACGCGGACAGCCACGAGAACATCAATAAACAAAAGGTTTAATAAGCAAAACAACAACTTTGCACGTGCATCAAGCTTTTTTGTACGTTTCTTTCCTGTTTTTGCACGACTTCGAGGAGAAAATGCATAATTTCGGGTTTTAAGGGGGACGTAAACAAGCAACGACGAAATTACATTTCTCTTCCTGAGCTTGAATATGGTCACTTGAAATTCAGCTTCAGAAGGGTTCGCCTCCCTTTTGACAAAAAAAGTGGGAAGGAATAATCGCTATATAGACTGAAAGAACGCAAATTCACTTTTAAAACGACGTTCTCGTTGCGGTCCGCGTCGTCGGATCTTAAAGTCCCTAGAAGTAAATGACGCCATCGCGCAAATGGCCTATACTAAGTTAAACACAGTTATTACCGTATTTATTCGATTAACCGCCCCGGGTCCTTATTAAATTTTTGGACCCTGAGAGTGGGCGCTTATTCGAGGTGGGCGCTTATTAACTTTTTCTGCCTTTAGGATGGGCGCTTATTCGAGGTGGGCGCTAATTCGAGGTTGGGCGCTTATTCGAATAAATACGGTATATGCCTTGGAGTCCTAGCTAGAAAGTGTCATTTCACATACGCTACCATGAAGAGGTAAACGTACGGACGGACGGGCGGACGACTTTGTCTTACCCACGGTGCTCCGCTGCGGCGCGCGAACTCTACTATTACCCCCGCATTGAGCTAATTTAATTTTAACTGATTAATTAGACTTGCCTACAAGTCGAGCTCAAATGTTTACACGAACGCGAAGCGCGAGCGGTAGATTTAAGGCGAAGGACTTCGAGAAAGTCTACTGATAAATGATTTCTGTGAATTGAAGATAGCCATCAGATTTTAAAAAAAAGTTTCGAAAAGCCTATCCTTTATCCTTTTCCGGACGTTTCTATTCCATATCTAATGAAAAAGAATCCCAGTTCTTTGGTTTGGCCCTTGAATACACAGTCTTTATTTACAACTGTATTAATATAATTCTAACAAAACTAACTACTGAATGTACATAGGTAGTGGTACAGTATTTTCTTGTAATATAAATAAATGTTATCTCAGTCAAACTCTTTGGTTAAAATGTTGATCATATATAACCGTCACCCTCATGTAAGAACCTGCTTAATCTTGCTTTGCTAAAAAGGTTGTCATATTTTTGGTTGTTAAAGTGGCAAATTTCTGCCAGCAGGTTCTTAAATCTTAAACAACTTACATGCGGGTTTTATAGCTTGTTCGAGGCTCCGAGATAGTCGGGCCCGCTATCCCCACTATCTGAGAGCCTGGAACAGACACTGTGTCGGCTAAAAAGCGTAAAACATTCTGAATATCAGACAATCCTGGTGGTGAGCAAACACTGCCTTGCCCTTGTAGGTACGCGATATGTAACTGTGACATTTTGAGATCCAATTTGCTCTGTCACACGCCATTTTGAAACGTGAGTATAGACCGAAGGGAGTTATGGGTATGCAAAGCTGTGGATCAGTTGCCTCGGAACTAACGGAAAAGTGTGCACACAGATACCGGCTCCCACTGATCTCATGAAGTGCTTGAGTACAAAAAACCGATGTACTCAGGCATAGGCACCACTTCCGAGGTCTGACGCGGGCACTTGAAAGAAAGTAATAACGATTGAAAATCCTGCGCAGCGTAGTTACTTAATGTTAATTTGAAAATTATAAAATCGACGCTGTTATTTTAACAGCCTTAACCGACGTTTCGGCAATGCAGCCCTCTTCAGGGTACAAGACTAAATACCGTTAAAAAGTTCGAGCTTTTTAACGGTAATTAGTCTTGCACCCTGAAGCAGGTGCACTGTGAGCAGTGAGCATCATTTTCGAGCACCGCGAAGATCATGCTCACTTTCATAAATGTACAATACTCTTGTAAAGGCCGTAATACAGACGGCTGACGCGTTTAACAATAGTTCAGTTCATCTTAGAGACTAAAAGGGAGTACTGATCACGCCAGGGGCGGGGAAGAGACGAGGTCTGGCACCGAGAAACGATATTCTCACAACTTGCAAAGCGGTCAACCTGCGTGGTGGTCAGCGGATAATTGAAGCATCGACGACGAAATGGCACGACGACGCCGACCGGAAGTGAAATTTCCCCGCGCGAACCTTCTGGGCATGCGTAAGGTTGTCAAAACGTCGTCCATCCTTCGTCGACGACGAAATTCAGGGAGGTTTGCCGTCGTCGCTAAAACGTAAGTACATTACTATACTTTTTGCGTGTAAATCACTCTTTTGCCCCTTGTCATTCAGTACAAGTAGAAATATATTCTTTGTGGATTAGCAGAATCCAGAAATTAAGCACTTTGTCGATTTCTTCGCCTGCTAACTTGAATTTATTTTTCAGGTTCGGTTTGTTTGAAAACATGAGTGATGGAGGAAAAACCAGTCGGAAAGACAAGCTTTCCTCTGCTATCTTCCGAACCTCTTAGATTAGATG
>OZ037778.1:2802500-2912500 GCA_964035525.1 Porites cylindrica | reverse complement strand
GAGTTCACAGCAACAGTATCTCAGTCAGCATCTACCTTTTGTTCAACCTTGTTTTTAGCCCGCCTTGTAAGCATTTCGCGTTGTTATTTCATTAGTTTCATTACTGTTATTTGCATTACTTAGTAAAAGAAATGGGACGCCTTGTAACTCCGCAGACTCTCCTGATTGCGTTCGACGTTAGGAGAACGCTTCGTAATCTTTGGGTATCCTGTGGTCGATGGGATACCTGTGCATGCCAGGCGTGAAGATTCGAGATTTTTGGTTACTTGGACGGGCGATGTTCAAAATCTGCGCCATTTTGAATAATTATTAAGCGCGCGCACGAATTTTAAGCCCAATAGCCGGCCAAAGAAATTGCGGGCTCACCTGGTGGACATGCGCACACAACTATTTTTATGCGCAAGCAATCTCGTTCCCAGAGGCCGCGATCCTTTTGGTCAGCGACAGGGATCGGGACCTCTGGGATAATCCGTTTCCGGACAACAGGATTCTTGTTGTCGTCCCGACTGCGCAGGCCCAAGCCAGTTTGGAAAATGGCGTCTAATTCAGAGGATTCGTTTCACGACGCGATTAAGTTCTCTTTGGAAAAACTTGGCAAACCAGACCTGGAACTAAAGAGGGAACAATTTGAAGCCATAAGGGCTGTCTGTGTTGAAAGAAAGGACGTTTTAGCCGTATTGCCGACGGGTTTTGGTAAATCTTTAATTTATCAAATTTTGCCTGCAATATTTGATTTCCTTCGAAGCAGAGGGGACAAGCAAGAAGAAAACGCTGTCGTTATAGTTGTTTCTCCTCTTAATGCCTTAATGAAGGACCAACTTAAAAAATTAGAAGGATTTTTAAATGTCTGTGTCGTGCAAAGTGTGGAAGACGAGGAAGGAGAGAATAAAGTAAATTTGCCTCAAGATGTGAGGAAATGCAGTTTGTTGTTCGGTCATCCTGAGGTTTTTGTTGACCACAAGAACACCGCGAAAATGCTTAAAGAAAAGCATTTCCAAGAAAGTGTTCAGGCGATAGTAATCGATGAGGCGCACCTAGTTCAACAATGGTTAGTGTACTTAAGCTTAATCACACATTTAAGCTTATATATGAACGTTATTAACAAATAATATAAATAATAAAATAAAATAGTTATCTAATAATGACTAAAAGTCGGACACTATTTTGCACACTATTTTAAATGAAGCCAATTAAAATTAATAACAAGATACAGATTTTTTTATAGAATAGTAAACATGCGTACTATATTAAAATCTTATTTATCTGTAAATAAATCTTCTATTTTAATATGTACATATAAAAGTTAAAAGTTAAGTTAAAGTTAAAAGTTTTAGTCACAATGTAGCTTGGATTTTAATACTGTATTTTGAAGTGAAAGTTGATCTTATTTAAAAAAGTAATATAGTTGTTCCTTCTTGTCCTGTGACATTCATACAGGAACTGAACTGGCTTATAATGTTGATATAGTTTTGAAAATACATGTTTCCACTGGTCCCTTCTGCAGTAGATAACAACAACATTTTGTTGCACCAATAACAAGAAAATAAAGCTAGTTTTAATGTTGCAAGGTATAAGCTTATTAATATTATCTCAGTGACTCTGGCTTCCTGGCTTAACTTAATTTAATTACAGTACTCTTATTATTATTATATACAGTAGTGCCGTAATTAAATTATGCCAGGAAGCCAGAGTCACTGAGATAATTATAAAAAAAGATTTTGCTAAAGATTACGTGAATTTTCTTTCAATAAGGGCTTTTCCCTTTTGTGTTTAAGGTCCACATTCAGGCCAGCATATGGGAAGATTGGGTTTCTAACCAATTTGTTCCCCTTAGTACCAGTTGTGGCCCTGACAGGAACAGCAACAAGTGCCACTAAATGTAGCATAGTGGAAACATTGGGGCTTTCAAATCCAAAAATTGTTGAAAGTAACCCAAACAGAGCAAACATTTATTATGCATCGCACACTCGTCCTGACAGAGGTGATGAGAAACTTGATTCAATTTTGGAACCCATAGTTGCTGAGTTGAAAGCCTATAAGGTAAAGATGCCCCTTACGTTGATTTATGGAAGCCTTGAAACTATTTCCGACTGCTTTTTGTATTTTAGCACAAAGATGGGTAAAGATCAATTTTATCCGCCCAATGCTGAACCCTTGGCCAAAAACAGATTGTTTACCCAATATCATGCCCAATATCCCGAAAGTGAACGCTCTAGGATTGTGGAGGAATTAGTACAGGGCACTTCAACCCATCGTGTTCTTTTTGTAACCATTGCTTTTGGACTAGGTATTGACTGTAATGACATTCGAAGAGTTGTACACATTGGGGTGCCATACTCAATGGAGGATTATTGTCAAGAAGTGGGCAGAGCTGGGAGAGATGGTCTACCTGCCAGGGCTGACATATATTATAACTCATATGACATCTCCAGATCACGAAAAAATATGACAGATGTGATGAGAAACTACGTTAAGTCAAAAGAATGTAAAAGAAAAATGATTCTAAATTATTTTGATCATAAAGTTCCTTCCACCCAAGGACCAGCACATATGTGCTGTGATTTTCACAGTGCTCAGTGTGCTTGTGATGACTGCCTATTGGCAAGAGCTGCAGATGACATGGACTGTGTAGATACCAGGTACCCTGATCAACCATGTGATTCTTCAAGAGATCAGTCAGATAATGAGCCAACTCCTTTGTTCAGTGAGGGTGTTCAAGCAGAAATCAAGAAAGACCTTATAAATTACAGACTGAAATTGCAAAGTGAAGTAGGCAGGAGTTCAGTTGGCAGTGTGGCCCTCTCAAGTGGATTTTCTATCAATCTTATTGATTTAGTTCTGCAACACCTTCCCAAATTGACATCTGTTGAAAAGGTTGAAGAAATTCTCCCTGTATATAGTTCTAAGATTGCAACGGACATTTTTTGTATTATTCAGAAGCATACTTCACCCCAAGCTCTAGCATAGCATAAAAATAATAATAATAATAATAATATTAACAAACAACGTAACTGTAGGGTACATTTAAGTGGATCAACCCCATCGTATTTTCTTAATATCTTAAACAATATCGCTTCCTTCTTTTAAAGGCTATAGATATAATTATTAGTTACTTGAAGTAAGATCAAAGAACACTAATTGTCATGGAAGCCCGAGAAAACAAATATCAAATTTCACAAGAATTGTGAAAACACAGGTAAAATTCTGAAAATTTCATATATAAGATGTCATTTTGTGAGATTTGATATTTATTTGCTCGAGCTCTCATACTAAATTTTCTTTGGTGTTATTACAGATAACTAATTATTACATCTGTAGCCGTTGAAAAATGGAGAAAAAGGGGGCAATATTGTTTCAATTACTATGGTACAAGGTTTTTGGTCACTGAAAATTGATTCTGCCTTTAACTATTGTTATTGGAGGGAAATGGTGAAGTTATAAATCATTGGCATCATCAACAATAATAGCTTCTTCTTCCTCCTCCTCATCAGCACTCTCTTGGTCATCATCCTCGCAGCCTGAGTCATCACAGCTGTATGGATTTGCTGCCAGGCGTTTCTTGTGCCGGGTTAACCAGGCATGCAGGGCAAATACATCCAGCTGATCTAACGGACTTTTTGAAATGGAAGGAAAGCTGTTAATGTTTCTTCCTGGTTGAAAATCAAATGTCTTTTGTCCACTAATAATGTTGATCATTTCTCTGACATCATCGCAGGTGCATGCATGAGTGTGACTTGTAGACTCTGGGGCAATGTTACTGACTTTGTCATACTGCTTTACTATTTCATTCAAAAGAAAACTTGATGCTGTTGACCTCTGTACCGCTTTGAGTGTTTTGTTCCCACACATTCCTTTTAGGATACCTTTATCATTCCTTACTATGTGCTCCATTTTTAAATCATTGGCATAGTTGTTTCCTTTTCCACCTTTTGCATTTACAAACTGGCCATGAAGAATACGATGAGCCATTCTTTCACTGTATAAGCCCTTAACAAACGTTATAAAACGCATGGACTCAAAAGCATACTTCATACCTCGTGTTCGAGACCTGAAATAAAGCATTAGCATTTTCCAGTTCCTTAAACTCCTCTCTCCATCACCCTCTGCCTCAGTGTCATTCAGCTGCATCAAGAACACTCCCAATTGCAAGACTTGCAGTCCATAGTTCATTCTACGATCTTCTGTGGAACTAGTAGGAATGCTGGAGACGGGGGATATGATTTCTGCTGGGACTGGTTCTTTTTGAGCTTGTTCTCCATACACTGCCACCAGGGTCTTTGGCCATAAGACCACCTGACCAACAGAGAGAAGATGAGCTGCTTTTGGTTGAACAAAAGCAACCAAAACAGGCACCAAATCTGACGTGGCTACTCCCGATACTTTCCCAACAGCTAGTACATCATAACTGCTTTGTCCCTCCACTGACTGTACCAAAACAACCACTTGCCCTTGGAGAAGGAAATTGAAAGGCAAACTTAAGCTTCTATTTATTAATTTATGTTTATACATAAGAATAATTGAGTCGGTATTCATTTTATCAAACATAATATTATGAGAGATAGAATATAGCTGATTAACTTAATAAATTATTTAATTTGCTCAGCCTTAATTATAAAACAAAACTGTGCATTAATCATTTTAAAATAATTTATTGCTTACCACAAGAAAATGCAAAACAAATTAAGACGGAATCCACCATGAAATTGAGTAATTTTAATTTTCAGTGGACAAAAAACTTGTACCAGATGAATAATTTGAAATATATTGCATTCCTTTTTACATTTTTCAAGACCTAAAGAGGTAATAAATCATTTATACCACTACATGAGAAATTTCTGCAATTTGATAGGCCTAGAGCAGTGGTATTTAGCCTTAATTTGAAATACCTACATGTGAAAATTACAAACCTTTTGCGAGTAGTGGTATAAACAAATAATAGCATGATTTGTACATGATATTTGCCATAAATACCACTCGTGATATTTCAAAATTGTCTCAAATTTCACTCGCCTAACGGCTCGTGAAATTACGTAAAACAATTTCGAAATATCACTTGTGGTATTTATGCCAAATATCACTACAAATCATGCTATTACCTATACTAATTGTAATAACACCAAAGAAAATTTCTTATGGGAGCCTGAGAAAATGAATGTCAAATTTCAAAAAAAGACATCTTTCACATTAAATTTTCAGAGATTTACCTGTGTTTTCACAATTCTTGTGAAATTTCACATTATTTTCTCACACTCCCATGAGAAATTTTCTTTGGTGTTATTAGAGATGACTAATTACATCTTTAGGCCTTAAAAAATGTAAGAAAGAATGTAATATTCTGGTACAAGGTTTTTGTCCACTGAGAATTAAAATTACTCAATTTCCTGGTGGATTCCGTCTCAAGGTTTGCAGTAAAATTGAAGAGGTGGTACTTGCTAGGGAGTATTTCTAAGTATTCTTATTAACTCCAGTGCTGGGAAAAAAAGTAACATTCTGTATATCTCACCAAGTGGTAGCACTGCCGAATGTACAGCCACAGAGGGATCTGCATGATCTGCATGTGGCATGGTAACTCTTCCAGCTGTTGGTAAATATTAACTTATTAGTGCAGTATTATTGGAAACTGTAACTTATGCTTAACTGATCTACATACGTGTATTCATAACGACGATTACAGCTACGAAACAAAGGAAATTGAGAATCACCTTAAGTTAAATCAAAATTTAACAAGAAATCAATTTGAGCTGTAACATTACACACTGATACCAATTTGTGCTGTATATACTTACCAGTTTGTTGTGATACTGTATTAACAGCAACACGGGGTTGCAGTAATGGCTATTGGACTGCAACTCTTCCACCTGCTGGAAAATAAGCAATTTATCTGGGGCTAATTAAGTATGTAAGTTACAAGGTCTAAGATTAATTCTATTAACTAATACCGAGTACTTTTAAATTACACTTGCACCAGTTTCTTGTGATGTATTGGTTGCAATAATGCATGGCTGTTGGCCATGGACTGCACCTCTTCCACCTGCTGGAAGATTAGCAATTTATCCAGGGTTAATTAAGTCTGTAAGTTACTATTAGGTTGATATACGTTGAGTGTACAATACCAGGCTGTACACACTTACCCGTTTGTTGTGACATTGTGTTAACAGTAGCACAGGGTTGCAGTAATGGCTGGTGGACTGCAACTCTTCCACCTGCTGGAAAATAACCAATTTATCCAGGGATAATTAAATCTGTATAAGTTACTACTAGCTATAGGTTGATATACATTGAGGGTACAACACCAGGCTGTATACACTAATACCCCTTTGTTGTGACACTGTGTTAACAGTAGCATGGGGTTGCAGTAATGGCTGTTGGACTGCAACTCTTCCACCTGCTGGAAAATAAGCAATTTATCCAGGGTTCATTAAGTCTGTAAGTTACTAGGTCTAAGATGATATCTATTAACTAATACGGAGTGCTGTAACTACTTATTTACCGGTTTGTTGTGACATTGTGTTAACAGCAGCACGGGGTTGCAGTAATGGCTGTTGGACTGCTCCTCTTCCACCTGCTGCAAGATAAGCAATTTATTCAGGGTTAATTAAGTCTGTCCGTTATTAGGTCTAAGATTGTGGCTATTAACTAATACCAAGTGCTGTGTACACGCACTTACTGGTTTGTTGTGACACTGTATTAACAGAATTACGGGGTTGCAGTAATGGCTGTTGGACTGTACCTCTTCCACGTGCTGGAAAATAAGCAATTTATCCAGGGTTAATTAAGTCTGTCTGTTACTAGGACTAAGATTGCGGCTATTAACTAATACCAAGTGCTGTGTACATGCACTTACTGGTTTGTTGTGACACTGTATTAACAGTAGCACGGGGTTGCAGTAATGGCTGTTGGACTGTACCTCTTCCACGTGCTGGAAAATAAGCAATTTATCCAGGGTTAATTAAGTCTGTAAGTTACTTGGTCTAAGATTATATCTATTAACTAATACTGAGTGCTGTAACACAATACCAGTTTGTTGTGACACTGTATTAACAGCAGCATGGGGTTGCAGTAATGGCTGTTGGACTGCTCCTCTTCCACCTGCTGGAAGATAAGCAAATAATATTATCCAGGTCATGCAATTAAGTTTGTAAGTTACCAGGTCTAAGATAATTTATGGCTATTAACTAATACCAAGTGCTGTGTACATGCACTTACCGGTTTGTTGTGACACTGTATTAACAGAATTATGGGGTTGCAGTAATGGCTGTTGGACTGTACCTCTTCCACGTGCTGGAAAATAAGCAATTTATCCAGGGTTAATTAAATCTGTCCATTACTAGGTCTAAGATTGTGGCTATTAACTAATACCAAGTGCTGTGTACATGCACTTACTGGTTTGTTGTGACACTGTATTAACAGAATTACGGGGTTGCAATAATGGCTGTTGGACTGTACCTCTTCCACGTGCTGGAAAATAAGCAATTTATCCAGGGTTAATTAAGTCTGTCTGTTACTAGGACTAAGATTGCGGCTATTAACTAATACCAAGTGCTGTGTACATGCACTTACTGGTTTGTTGTGATACTGTATTAACAGTAGCACACGGTTGCAGTAATGGCTGTTGGACTGTACCTCTTCCACGTGCTGGAAAATAAGCAATTTATCCAGGGTTAATACAGTCTGTAAGTTACTAGGTCTAAGACTATATCTATTAACTAATACTGAGTGCTGTAACACAATACCGGTTTGTTGTGACACTAGTACTGTATTAACAGCAGCATGGGATTGCAGTAATGGCTGTTGGACTGCTCCTCTTCCACCTGCTGGAAGATAAGCAAATTATCCAGGTCAATTAAGTCTGTAAGTTACTAGGTCTAAGATTATGGCTATTAACTAATAATACCAAGTGCTGTGTACATGCACTTACTGGTTGTTGTGACACTGTATTAACAGAATTATGGGAATGCAGTAATGGCTGTTGGACTGTACCTCTTCCACGTGCTGGAAGATTAGCATTTATCCAGGGTTAATTAAGTATGTATAAGTTACTACTAGGTTGATATACATTGAGGCCTAGGCTGTAACACTTACCGGTTTGTTGTGACACTGTGTTAACAGCATCACGGGGTTGCAGTAATGGCTGTTGGACTGCTCCTCTTCCACCTGCTGGAAGATAAGCAATCTGTCCAGGGTTAATTATGTCTGTACGTTACTAACTAGGTTGATATACATTAAGTGTACAATACAAGGTGGTTTGTTGTGTTATTGTATTAACAGCTGCACGGGGTTGCAGTAATGGCTGTTGGACTGCACCTCTTGAAACAATGACTATTATTATAACTTCCAATTTTAATGAAAAAAAAATGAATCATTTTACTTGATAATAAATTTTCAGGTCTGAGAAAAAGATCTTGAAGTTGCTGAGTGTCTGCAATTAATTATCAGGTTTTTTTCTTAGTTTGTTTTCTTTTCAACAAGTAGCTCAGGGGGTTCATATGCTTTTAGTCAAAGGAACCCCCATCCCCAGCCCTTTGTATAGTACAGACTGCCATGCATTCTAATATCATGTTACCTATAGGAGTGAACTCTAAGGGTTACAAACCAAAGTTAAATTAACTTTTTGCCTTACATGAACCTAGACTCTGGCTTGTGAGTACTGCTGCAGACAGGGGTGTTCTTTGTTGCTCTTGGCACTCTTGGCTAGCTTCCTTCCAAGCTCTCTCAACATCAAATTCAACAAGCACAAATTCATCGACAAACTTTCCTATATGCTTGTGAAGAAAATCTTTCTTCACTTCAGCAGAGTCAGTCTCAGATGGAAGTTTTGGCAAGTTGACTGGTTTATCATCAAGCGTCTGAAGACCAGCCCATTTCATAAAAGCAGAACACAAATACGCCTTGGTTGTAGACAACATGAGGCTTTCAGCACTCTTGTAGTTTTTTTGTACTTTGTTAGAGACATTGACCAATCTAAAATGTTGCCTCAGGTGATAAAGTGTACCAATGTCTCTTCCACCAATGGATGTGTTGTTGTACAATTGCTCCCAAACATACTAAAGTCAATTTAAAAATAGGGTCAAACACTTTAAAACACTAAACCTCAACTTGAAACTCAGCAACAAAATGCGATGAGGAAGTTCACAATCATCATTCAATGTCATCAGATCAGGATTCTGCTTAAGTTCGGCAGGTACAAAACGCAGGTCACAGGTCACAGGTCAGGTCACAGGGCACAGGTCACAGGGCACAGGGCACAGGTCACGGGTCACAGGTCACAGGTTACAGGGCACAAGGCACAGGGCACAGGTCATAGGGCACAGAAAACGCAGTAAAAACAGTTAAGACACTCCATTAGGCTTTTTTGTTTTATTTCCGGTTACGCCACAATCAGGCATATGCTTGCCATCGACCATGCTTTCCGGTTTTGTACTGAGGGTTGAACAAGTAAATGGCTAAAGTTACACATTGTATTGGAACTTGAGGAGTTCCTTCTCTGGAGATCTCGAAACGAGGCTTTTTCTTCGCTCCACACGAGCGGACTTGGAACGAGGCTCTGAGAGGAGAATGGAACGGAAAATAGCCTCGTCTGTGCAGAAAGCAACATGGCGGAAGACCAGAGTTTCGAGGTAAGAAAAAAGTAAGTATAAAAAACTTTCAAATTATGCAAACGGTCTTGGTCTAAAAGGTGTCATTATTTCGTAACTACGGCTGGAATCATACCATGTTTCCATTGCTCAACTTAATGACAATGTACGCAGCAACAAACCGAAATCGGCAATTCACGATTGCAGCACAGTCGATAGTTAGCGAAGTAGACGTGTGTTGATAATTCACTAAGTTATTTTTCAGTTCTTCAGTGGAACTGAGGCCAAAATAACTTGTCAGCAAGTGCTGTTTTCTTACCTCGAAACTCTGGTCTTCCGCCATGTTGCTTTCTGCACAGACGAGGCTATTTTCCGTTCCATTCTCCTCTCAGAGCCTCGTTCCAAGTCCGCTCGTGTGGAGCGAAGAAAAAGCCTCGTTTCGAGATCTCCAGAGAAGGAACTCCTCAAGTTCCAATACAATGTGTAACTTTAGCCATTTACTTGTTCAACCCTCAGTACAAAACCGGAAAGCATGGTCGATGGCAAGCATATGCCTGATTGTGGCGTAACCGGAAATAAAACAAAAAAGCCTAATGGAGTGTCTTAACTGTTTTTACTGCGTTTTCTGTGCCCTGTGACCTGTGCCCTGTGCCCTGTGCCCTGTAACCTGTGACCTGTGACCTGTGCCCTGTGACCTGTGACCTGTGCCCTGTGACCTGACCTGTGACCTGTGACCTGCGTTTTGTACCTGCCGGCTTAAGTACTGTGCTTGGTCTATCTCATTTTAGTTAGGAAATATACACATCACTTCAGACACCTTTTTCATAGGTTCAAGGCACAGTTCTACATGTAATGGCCACCTCAAAACACAAAGCCTTAGAAGTTTTTTTGGCAAATCTTTGCTGCTATGTGGAGTTTACATAAATGATTAAAATCTGTAATTTTAGGAACTGGATATCGTTCAAGTATTTGGTAACTTGAGTAAACTTTATACTCATTAATCTGGCCATTAGGTCTTTAGAATCAGTTTTTGCCCTCAACATCAACAAAAGAAAAAATTGTTATAAAATTATAGTCTATAAGAAAATGGTTCGTTCTTGTATCAAATTCTCTTGACTAATTCTGTAACACTTTGAGCCCCAAAATCCACATACAAATTCTCCAAAGTAATCTCCATAAATTTCCTTACAAAATTAATACACCAGTAGCTATATAGCTGAGAGAATTTGTTCAAAGATCAAAACAGTTCCCTTATATATTAGGTGATCATTTTATTTATTCTCATAAACTTTTCTTTAATTCTGTATTGATATTGTTAGGAGAAAATTGATGTTGGTCACTCTTGGGACTTAAGGGTTTTAAGGAAATAGAGGGTGATATTAAAGTCTTATAGAGCAGACTTACAGAGAGAAATGATTGCTTTGCATGCCAAAGGGCTGGACACTCCACGATGTTGTCAAAGCGTTCAACAGAACTATCACACCCCAAACGAGTCTTCTTTGCACTGGTCACCCTTTCTCGGCCAAGAAGATCACCTGCCAATGGTACTCTGATTTTTTCCAAAACCATCTCAGAGCTAGCAGCATGCTGGTTTTGACTAGCACTGCTATCAGCTGCAGGAGATTCATCCTGTTTATGCATGACATTATTTGGCATGTCACATTTATTGAATGTTTTTAGGGTAAATTTTAATCCTTTGAAACAAACTGGAAATAAAAAACCTACAGAAATGAATAACAAGGCTTGCAGGTCATGAAAAAAATTGTTGACACCATGGAACAAAAACCCAACAAACTTAATACTCAACACAACAACTTACCCCCTCCTCTATACACCATCTCCTTTCCTCCCCAACAAATAATATCATTGTCCTTTTTAAGAGTGCTCAGCCTAACTTAAAGTGAACATTAAACCAATTTGCCTAATATATGTTACATTAACAACACACTTCAGGAAAAATGTTGCTTGAGTTATTTTGAACCCACAGTGGAAGACCCACAGTGTTGAAGTTCAACTGTAATCTGCGTCCCATTGAGTTATACACACTCTATTATGTTTTGATAATGTACGGCAGTTGCTTCAGGCAGTGGAAATTAGCTAGTCAAGCTCAGCAATAATATTGTCATTATTACCTGAGTTGTGAAAACTTTAGAGAAAAAATCCTCTAGCCACTGCAGGTATTGACAAACATCCCCAACTTTACTTTGATTAAAGGGAACTACTGGCAGCCCCACAACACAAGACTTTCCAGCCATCTGACTTGAGTATCTTAAAACAAAGAATCACAGTTTACATGGACTAGACTTCATTATAGCAACTGAGAATAAAATATGGACTACACTGAGCCTAGCAGCTGTGTATAAAACACACACTAGCTATTTTAAAGCAGACTATGGCTCAGGGAAAGGTAGTGATAACATACAAAATACTGTAAAGAAACATAAATCCACACAAGGCTGTCACCAAGAAAGGGAGCGCAGGGATTGTCGCTGACTATCATGAGAATAAAAAAAGTATAACCAGTTGAAAAAGAACTTAATTCCATAGCTGGGAATTCAATTCACAGCTGATTACACATGGCAACTCAAATCATAGTGTCAGCCGCCTGGTCCATATATATGTTATGCAACTAGTTATTGCTGTATACAATGGCTTCTTTTTTTATTCAGAAAATATCTATTAATAAATCCCATAGAAAGCATTATTTTTGATGAGATACCCTTCCCCTGTGCCCATCTAGAAGTTAAAGTCTAGGCTTTTAACTTCAATGCCTTTACAAAATTTTGGTCTCCCTCTGATTATGAATAATATTAACCCTCTGTGAAAAAGGGTAGTTTATGAATCATTTCTGGAACCAAAAATGAATACAGAGTATATAATAATGTTTAAAAATATTATATTACCTGTGTAAAATATGTGAAGGAACAACATCACGGAGAGGCCCTAGTGATGGAAAGAACTCAAGGAGAACTCTGGCAACAAGGATAATATAATCATTTCTCTGCCACTCCAGTTCATCTTTGCTCATGAGGTAATTGATGTTGTCAAAGTCTTTAATGTCTGAAACAATCGGCTTTGAATCATCTAGGTGTCTCGATGATACTCTCTCAAATGTAACATAATGGGCAATCCAGTGCATGTCAGAGTTTCGGTGATTTCTAAGGATAATATTTGCAAGGATTCTAAAATCCAAGTTGTCAAATACAACGCTCAAGTCCTGACCTGATTCGACATTTGCTTTAACAACTGAGGCTAGGTTAGAACCAAGGCTATCCATGATATTTCTGAGACTTTCCCTGGATTGTGCAATACATGACTTGTTCATTCTCTCGAAGGTCTTCATGTAAGTGAAAGAGAAGAGAAATTTTGAGTTAATTGTTAGGTTGCAAAATTATGCCGCTAAATATACTAAAATATATTAAGAGAAATTTCACCAAGAGAAACAGCATATCACATTCTTCACTTTAGCATTTTATAACGACTTATCAATTATTTTTTAAATCATGTGCAGTTTCTTAAAAAATTTTCACCTTAAATAGAGAATCATAAAAGTTTTAGTGCCAGTATAAAGAATATACAACAAATTATGTTGTATCAGATTATTTATAATATTTTTATTTATAGCACCACACAACTGTAAAAAGTGAAGTTAACTAGTAAATATTTACTCTTTTTGTAGCATTTCCAACAGCTAGAACAACGGCATTGATTTTTTGTACGAGTGATAGCTCCCGGCACCTAACATTCATCAGTATGCCATATGCTGTGCAGAGGGGTATGACTTGACGCCCATCATTGCCCTTTAGCTTCGGAATGGCCATGGCAACCAAGAAGTCCAAAACATCTGGGGCTCGTTCTTCCATCTCCTTCAAAATAGCCTCCCATTTGAATTCTACAAGATTCTTATGCTGCGCACTGGGTACACGGAGGACTGATGGTTCTGCAGTTGTTCTTAAACAAAGTCTGGAACACTGCTCATCAACTAACTTTAGATATAAACCTTTAACAGCATTTCTCAAAGAGGGAATTTTCATAACAGCTTCAGCAAGAATATATGAATTTGAGGTGTTAGCTGCAGCTATAATTTCTTCACTCTCCTCTGGACCCATAGTCCTTATCCTAGATGAGAGCTAGTGATAAACATGAAAGATTGCTCGGTGGAATTTGAATACATCATAAGAAGATGACATAATATTTTAAAATAAGCAATTGAGAAAACTAACCTGTTGAAATGATCAATAACTAATATACAGTAAAAACCTGCGAGTAAGAACCTAAATTTTCTGGAGTTAGTTTAAACAGGTTCTTATTTAAATGGTAGTTAACACAATTTTAGGCTATTTAGGTTCTTAAATAGGTTCTTATTTCTGTAAACAAAAAAAAACAAGCTACAAAACAAGATGGTAATTAATCAGCCTCTTTTTCAATTTCAAAATGCGATACAACAATATTAACCTCTTGGACTTTATTTTTTATTACATCAATAAATTTGCACTTTTGTTTTGCACAGCAATGCCAAGCTCCTAATTCTCCTAACAGGATTCTTGTACAGCTTTACAGCTGCATTTCACTAATATGATTTTTAAAAAGAAGAACCTGTTTTTCATTTTGTAGGCTAAACAGGTTCTTGTTTGTAGGGGGTATAAATGGCAAATTTTAGGCTAACAGGTTCTTAATTTTCAGGTTCTTACTCGTGGGTTTTTACTCTACAATACATAACCCACTGTGTTCAGGTTTATCTCAACCTTGCAGTGTTCCTTATCTTTGTCTCTAAGTAATCCAGTTTGATAGGACAAATAAAAGCAGATTATTTCAGTCAATTATAAACAATATTGAATTAACTCAAAGTATTTACCGATCCAAAAGAATCATAAATCTTTCCTAATAAAATATTCAACTTTACTTACCTGCCTTACTGTTCAACTGTACCCTCACCATAACAGGTCTTAAAGAACCAAACACCAAAAATCTCAGCATACTGACAAAGGTATGCATTCTTTATATCACAACTTCAGCTGTACTTGCCATTTAAAATTAGTAAAACAACAACATAAGATATTATTCATAAGTATTTCATTTAGACAATTTTTATTTACTCAAATTAACAGGTAAGCTTGTGGGGTCATATATAACACAACATGCAAAACAGTAAAAATGTTATGAATTAAATATTGGTGTAGACAACAATAGGAGCAAAGCCCCTTGTATTTGCATTTACCCTTATGTCAGATGCCTCGCTGACAACATTCAGTCGTTTTCTAAATGGCATTTAACATCCAAACCCGACTCAGGCGTTCATTGTAGTATTACCATTTACTACGTTCATGGCGTGTCAAGGTCAGACTGTTAGATTATAACAAAACAAACACAACGAGAGTTAACAATTTACTGTCAACTTTATTCCACAAATTATAGTAAAAAGTAATACAATCAAACTTACTTATTCATGACAAAATGAAATTGGAAAACGTTCAATGATAAGCGACTTGTAAATTTCAAAACGAACCTCACAGTTACGAAGGCCGGTCTTTGCAAGTATTGGTACTTCCTGGCTTGGCTCAACAACTGGAGCTGGCTGTAGTTGCTTTGGCAGGATTCTAACTTGCTTTTGAACAGGTGCTTCATCACTATCTCTGCCGGGTAAAGTGGGAGTAATCCCCGGTCCCATCTGCAAGCTCTTCCTCATATAAACAGACGATGACGACCCACGCTGGGTTGTAGTGTCCGCTTTTCCTCGTTTGGCTTCCCGTAGCTCTGCTGTAGACGGACTCTCTGTCACCTTCTTACCCCGTTTTAACCTCACCGATGCCTCTTGCTTTGCTCGAGACTTGATACACAAATCCCGAAATTCAGAAAATTGTCTTACACGGTTAAAACAGTTCCTACAAATATACGTAGGTAATTCGTCACCCGCAACAAAAGTAAGCCCTGTAATTATCTCTAAATTGCTTAGGAGTTTTTCAGCCTTTGCTTTTTCTCCAAATAAATCAATCGGATTGCTTTTGACATCTGAATTACAACATCTGCAAACGCGTTCACGACCTGGTAGAGTCTTCACTGGAGTTTTGTCCGCCATTTTGAAAACTCTAAATCTACTGCGCATGCTCACACGTTCAGCCAATGAAAACTCGAGTTGAAACGGACTATCCCAGAGGTCCCCGTTGCCCGTTCAGGTTGACAAAGCAACGCGGACTCTGGGAACGAGATTGATGCGCAAGCAACCAACCTCGTCCCCAGGGTCTTCTCGCTTTCCAATATGGCGGCGGCAGGAGAGAAGACCCTGGCACACAGCGAACTAAAACGATCGCTGATTGGTGCATTCCATGGTGCGTTCATACGTGCGCTCTCATTGGTTTATTCCTTCCAAAACAAAGATGGTTAACATTTGAGGGCTTCGTAGAGGGTGAGAAGTGCGTGCTTCAGTGTTTGAGACCTAAAAGGTGGACAGAATTCAGGTCTGATTGTTCGGAAAACTGTGACTGTACCGTTGGAAGGCAAAGATTCGAAGATAGTGATGTCTGAAATGGTAATCGCTGGGAATATTATAAGGCGTAGAGGTATTTCTGTTGCTCGTTCTATTTGGTTTGTGTGTTCTAAATTACTAAAGATTTGTTTCTTTAATTCCCGATTTGTCAAAAAATACTTGCAAGGCTTCAGCTTATCAATAAATTTAGCTGTCCGTTTGCAAACTGCCTTTTGTTTTCTTTGAACAATAGATGTATGCATAATATTATTAATGTATGGGGTTATACGGAAATCGTGCATAATCTGTGGTTTGTCTTAGCAGTTTTTTGTCCAGTGAAGCATTTTTTTTTTCATTTGATCGTAACATGCATGGGCCTAACCTGGCCTTCTTTTAATTTTTTTAACTGTGATTTTGAAGGGGCATGAGGAGCGAGAGAGGCAGATGTCGAAACAAAACTAGAAATTGAAGCCAAACATGTTGTCGCTATCCTTCGATATTTTTAATCCTGACTTTTCATTTATTCAGTTTTTAGTGTCACAATAATGATAATTTATTATTATTTGCCCATTTTATAGGCAGTAAAATACAGCTAAATACAGAGACACTGGGAAAATAAACTGTTTCCTTTTCTCAGAAATGAAAAACTTGCATATTTCTAGTTAGTCTTTCTAGTTGCAAAAATAAAATAATGAAAGCACATGATGTCTTTTGTTTTATCAAGTTGAAAATAATGATCAGCCCATGCAAGGAAATCGGACAGTCTTGGATTCTCAATTCTGCTCCATGGATACTGCATTCTGGATTCTTTGTCAGTGGAACTTGGATTCTGGATTCCAATTATAAGTGGGATCCAGGGTACTTGACCTTTATTTCAGATTCCAAGAGAAAAATTTCCCAGATTCCAGATTCCCTTAGATGGGGTGACAGTGATCCTAAGATAAATACGTTTTCTGTCAAACCAAAACCTGTTAATTGAGCCTCTAATTACTGTAGGCTAAGTATGCATGTTGTTCTTGTCACCATATGCTTGAAAAGGGGGTTTGTGGACCTGAAATAGTGGCTGGCATTGTAGTATTCCAAAACCAGCTGGGTATGATTATGAAGCAGCTATAATTCAGTTCTAAAATTTGGATTTAAAAAAATAAACTGCTTCAAAGGGTGCATATATCACTATCCACTGAATATACAAGAGCGGAAGGGGCCTGCAGCATCTTGATCCCAGGATTTTTCATGTAGGGATGCCAAGGCTTTTGAAGTGTTTTGCACCAGAGTCGCCATTACCATAGTGAGCTTTTAGTTGCCTAGTCATGGCCAATGATTTTCGGGTCACGTGGCCCCAAGCAATATAGTGAAACAGTTTCCCTCCAGTTTGCCTAAGATAAGTCACAGAAATGAATTGACCAAGAAGACCTGGGAAAATGCCACACAGGGACAAGGCAAGGCTTTTAGCTTGTATAGGTGTTGGGCTGTGAGGATGCAGCTGTTAGATGTGCTGGCTCAAATACTTCCAAAGTCTACTTTAAGGTGTTGGTTAGTCTTAGTCATAGTGTCTGTATCATAATCATATCATCGGAAATAATCAGATTAACCCAACTATTAAACTGATAATCAATTATAGTAGATTATAGTTTTGTGACCCCTGTGTACCACTTTCAACACTGAAAATACTTTTGTAAGTGAATAAAACAAAAACCTACCCCGCAAGCAGAAGCTTATCTGTCACACAGTTAAACCAACTAAACATCATATAAACTACACTAAGAGTCCATCAAAACGACAACACAGGTGTATTAATGTCCTTATTTGTTAACAATGTTTTTGTGTATTTTCCACAACAATCAATTGAACGTTTGTATGTTAAGCAGTACTCACTTTGCTTTAGGCTTCAGATCAATGATAGATTATGATAGATAATCAGCACTCCACTACCAAGTTATGTCTCAATTAGACTACGAAAGGGCCCATCTGACATGCAAAGCGTGTTTGACTTAAAAGATTATTATCCCCAAATGAGATAGGAACTTTTACAGTGCACATGAGTCAGATAGGACTATCAAATTTTTGAACAACTGCAGTCTAGCCTTTAGTCAATTTGTAAATTGTCATGGCAAAGTGCAGCCCCAAGTAATATGCCATAAAATAAACCAAAGTCAGGGATTAAGAAAGTTTTTGCTCTAAAAATAAAAATCTATTTCAAAGTGAAGAATACATTTTGGATTGCTAAATTACAACCAATGGAAACACTCTTCACTTTGTGGTAGCTATTAAAGCGGGGTTAATGCTTTTTTTTTACATCTGAGAGGCAAAAAAAAACAACAATAACAACATATTAAATCCTGTACTAAGGCCCCACTCTCTCAAATAAGCCCTCCTTTTCAGTGGAAGAAAGTTTTAACAATAAGCCCCCCTCTCTTTTAACCCCCATCCCACCTCCCCTCCTTTTCTTATTCTTCACTAATAAATAAAAGACTGTATCAATCGATGACCACTGTAAAACTTTGTGTGGACCGATCCAGGATGGTTTATTCAGCAACTGGAAGTTCGGATTTGTTTTTGATCATCGGCTGCTTGACCTCCAACCTTCTTGTACTTGGGCTTTTTCAGTTGGCATTTTTTTTGTGTGGGGAACTAATATCAGCGTCTTCGCTAGATAAAATAAGGCCCCTATCTCTATTGCCCGGAAGCATTGTAAACAGGGTTAGATATCAAAAGCCAATAAGAAAGTCTAAAAATTGTGACGTAGATGAAGATTGACAATAATTTTATTACCTGCACCAGATCAAGTGACGAAATATCTAAACTGAAAAGGAACTGTTTAATTTTCAACCAAAGTTTCCTTAAATTGTCTTAACAAAATAGTGTTCTCTGGTTCTTGTTTTGAGAAAAAAAATTGTTTTTTTACATATCAGAGTTCAGTTAAAATGAGTGCAGATAGAAAAACAATAGTCAAAAACCTCATGAAGATCTGTAACAAAACTGACGATAACTTATCAGCTTAAAGTGTCCGCGACTTAAGTTAATGCTTAGTTGAATTTCGGAACGGAAGAGGTTTTTGAGCGTCACGACAAAAAATTCCCTGGCTTCTGAGGTCTGTTCTCGAAATTCCTAAGATGAAATAAATTGCGCTCACGGTTAGAAAAAGCTCCCCCTTTCATGAAAAAAGAAAACTGAACCTCTGGCACTCAGGGTAGGCAAAAAAAGTAAACAGTGAAAAAAGGTCGGTATCGAGAAATTAAGTTGTAGACAGTTGTTAAGTGCCGTGTACGCTACAGAACGTTCAGGCTTAAAACAAATGAAGGTCATTGAACAGAAAATAAGATCGCTATATCATTCTACCGTATTCCTGTGGCTTGTAAGTGTATTCTTTCATATTTTCAGCTTCTTTTGAGTTTGCCTTTGCCGCCATTTTGTTTGTTTTTCACCAGTCTCAAGACCTCGTACCCAGATCCTCTCACTCTTTATCTTGGCCGCCATTTTGAATAAATTTCCACTCTCCGTGGACAAATCAGTCACGTGATTTCTGCTGTGTGCCAGGGTCTTCTCTCCTGCCGCCGCCATATTGGAAAGCGAGAAGACCCTGGGGACGAGGTTGCGCAAGCAACTATACCTCGTGCGAGTGCGCACGCAACTATACCTCGTGCGAGTGCAAGCTCCTCGTGCGTCCGTGTCGCCTCCGTGGATATCTTTGCGTCCGTGTCGCCTCCGTGGATATCTTTGGATTATTCGGTAAGTTCATTTATTTTTCTCAAACTTCATGCGATGTTTCTTAAAAAGTTCATCGCTTCAACTTGTCAAAGCCTTACCAGGAAACTTTTTAGTACTCCAAGAGCATGTAGAAAGCCCGATGTCGGCGTTGTCCGAACTACAACAAACCGAAGACCTTCGCTGCTCTCCTGCTTTGAATTGATGTCCTCGAATTTGCCGAACAACAAAGCAAATCAACCGATAACTCTGACACAAAGTTGTCTCAAAGCAAATCTACCAAGCCATTGTGCTTTGACCCATAGCGGTCACAAATACAAACCAAACAAACCGAGTCATTGTACTCGGTGGCCATTGCGCCAAATGACCCGTTGTGGTCACAAAGCAAATAAACCGAGTCATTCTGCTCGATGGCCATTGCGCCAAATGAAAAGTGACAAAAGTCAAATGGTTACCGGGCTGATAAGTGGTGATTG
This sequence comes from Porites cylindrica, assembly GCA_964035525.1. Taxonomy (NCBI): domain Eukaryota; kingdom Metazoa; phylum Cnidaria; class Anthozoa; order Scleractinia; family Poritidae; genus Porites; species Porites cylindrica. The sequence goes on along the minus strand of OZ037778.1, from coordinate 2,892,281 downwards.
TAGTTCACAAGATCATGATAAGGCTTTGACAAGTTATTCTTCTGAGAAAATTGAAAATCATAGTGTAACTATTTCTGAAAATGTTGAAGTTCGTAAGAAAAGAGTGAATTGTCAGAGGAAAAGGGACAGGGAACCATCTCGCGTTCCTGTTAAAATAATTCTAAAGGCACTAAGTAATACGAAGTCTAGGAATAGAATCAAGTCTTTTGTAAGACAACATCTTCCAGACAGTTCTTTTATCACTAACTTATGTAGAAATTACAACACCTGGAAATTCTGGTATACCAATGATCATTATTATAGTAAATTTGTTTTTTACATGAACATACAGAAAAGAAAATTTACAACAACAGATAACTATTCTACATGTAACTGTAGACAAACACATATCCGTGTGGCAGATTTAATGAATTCTGGTGGAAAAAGCTTTCCTCAAACTCATAATGATAATTCAAAATTAAATGGAGGTATGTCTCCTGAGAATGCTGTTAGTCATGATTTACCATGGGATTGTTTAACTGAAAGGCTTCGTCTCATAGGACTTATACCACATGATGTAGGTGGATTTGGGGATTGTTTCTTTAAATCAGTTTCGCACCAACTGTATAGGACTGCTGACTTGCATCTTGAAATTCGTATGGCTGGAATTGGCCATTTACAGAGTTACCCAGAATTGTATATTGAAAGCATTTCTAATGATCACTGGAATAACTATATTCAACAAATGTCAAAACAAGGCACATGGTGTGATAACATCATAATGCAAGCTGTGGCCAATGCATACAACTGTGTCATTCATATCACACAGTCTAATATAAATTCACCTGAAAGTACAATCTTAACTCCTGTTGCTGATCAGGATGGACGAAAGACAATATTTATTGGATATATTAACGAGTTGCATTATGTTTCAACATTGACTGACAAAAACAGTAGATATAAAAACAAACTCACATGCATAAAGAGAAAATTATCAGAAACCAATGAAAACAGACATGGTAGACTTCTTAAGCACAGAAATTACATGAAAAGAGTCAAATATACAGAAACAGCTAATGAAAGGGCAAGCAGACTTGAAGATAAGAGAGGCACTTATAGAAAAACAATGTCTGAAGAAACTGCTGAAAAGCGAAAAGAGAGACTTAAAAATAAGAGAGACACTTATAGAAAAAGAGTGTCTGAAGAAACTGTTGAAAAGCAAAAAGAGAGACTAAAAAGTTACAAAGACTCTTATAGAAAAAGAACGTCTGAAGAAACTGTTGAAAAGCGAAAAGAGAGACTTGCAAATAGGAGAGCCAGTTATAAAAGGTCTCAAACAATTTCTGCAGGACAAAAAGAGAGCTCTGCTGGTCCAGTTCACGAACAAAAACATGCACAAAATAACATGAACGATTTTCATAAGTCCAATCAGTATTCAGTTTGCCAATGCACTGTCTGTTTTGAAGCATGGCCATTGAAATCCAGTCCAAGGAAGGTTGATCACTACCAGTGTCAGAGGTGCATACGAGATAAACAACAACCAAAAAAGTTTTCTAAGGAAAATGACATGGTGCCATCATTAGTACCTTTACAACTGCAGGGGTTAACCCAAATAGAAGAAATGCTTATTGCACGTGCACTTCCTGTTATGCGAGTTTACATAAAACCTGGTGGACAAAGGGGCTATTCAGGCCACTGTATCAATTTGCCTCAGGATATAGCTGAACTAGCACATTCTCTGCCTAGATACCCAAAAGATCTATCTGTTATTGTTGTTAAGATGAAAGGTAAAGAGAACAGTTTTAAAGATGTGACAGTGCGAAGGCAAAATGTAGCTGATGCACTACAATGGCTTGTTAATAATAACTCACACTACAAGGACAAAACCATCAATCAAAATTCTTTAAATTCTTTACCAGAACATGGTGTTCCACATGGTCTTCTCTCGGTTGAAACAGAGAATATAGATTTGGATGCCACATGTGAACCTGACTTAGGTCCTCAAAATGAAGATGACATTGTTTATAATGAGGGTACTGAAATGAGTAGTTTTCTGCCTATTCCAGAGTGTCAGCAGCAAGAAATAGAAGCTGTGCGCCAACAATTGTCTAATGATTCTAATCACTTGCCCTGGCCAACAGTTGGCAGTGAACCATTAAACGAGTATGTAACTCCCTTTTTAGCAACAATGGCTTTCCCAACATTATTTCCAGATGGTAAGGGTGATCCTACTAACCCATCATTACGCCGAGATATACCACTCGGAGAAAGAGTAAAGCACCTTTTAAAGTTTGGAGAAAACAAGAATGACAAATGGGTATATCGCTTTGCTACTCACCCCAGATTTGGTTACTGGGCATTGAATATGATACAAAGAAAACGTATTCTGCAACAGACAGGCATGTTCCTAAAACAAAACCCAGGAGAAGCTCATTTGACTGCTGAAGAGCTGCGGCAAATGGCAACTAGCAATAACACAAGTATGTTTATATCTAAGATATCACGCTATCTTAGTAACATTACTGGTTCTAATGCTTATTGGCACAAAGCTAAAGAAGATTTAAAAGCAATAATAGCCCATGCTGGAGCTCCAACATTCTTTTTCACATTCTCCTCTGCTGATATGCATTGGCCTGAACTTCATGCAATTTTTGGCAACTCAGTCAGTAATAATTCAACTGACAACAAACGGCAGAATGTGATTAACAATCCTCATATTACAGACTGGTTCTTTACACAGCGTTTAGAAAGTTTTATTAAATACTGGTTATACAATTCACTAGATGCTGAGTGGCACTGGTACAGATTTGAATATCAAGCTAGAGGTAGTATACATTGTCATGGTGTAGCAAAGCTGAAAAATGATCCAGGTTTATGTAAACTCTCAGAAACAGCTCTAAAAGGCTATTTGGCTGAAATGTCCACTAATACAGCTGAGCAAGTCAATATACTAGAACTCAATCAACAGATAGTGGATGGGAAAAAGGCTTCCCAGGTAGTTTGTCAGTATGTAGATTGGTTATTGTCTACATATAATCCAGATCCACCAGATAATGGCACATGGGTTAAGCCCTCTATTCATCCTTGTCAAAAGCGTCACAAGGACCTTGTAAGTTTACAAGACTCTGAACAAGATTATGTTGATTTGTTGAATACTGTACAAAGGCACACTCGCTGTAGTACAAACTATTGTCTTAGAAAGAAACAAAACGAAACAGAACTGAAATGTAGATTTAAGTTTCCATTTGAACCTTGTGTTAATACAAAACTAGAGTTTGAGCCCATTCATACAAAAGATGGAAGCACTCAATACAAAGCAAAGATCATAACAAAGAGGAATGATAGCAGACTCAGTAATCACCAACGACTTCAGCTTCAAGGCTGGAGGGCAAACTGTGATATTCAAGTGATCATTGATTATCATGCATGTGTTGAATACCTTGCAAAATATGCTTCAAAAGGTGAACCAAAGTCACCTGTAATGAAACTTGCATTTAATTCTATTGTCGGCAATTGCAACAACGATAGCAACCCTACAAAATTGATAAAAAAAGTGATAATGAAGTCACTTGGCCAACGTGACTTCTCTGCACAAGAGACTATGCATCATCTCATGTCACTGAAACTTGTCAGCTCATCATTTAATGTGGTACCTATTAGTCTAAATGGTTCACGTAGAATCAAAACTATAACAAATGATGGAGATACTGTAACCAATGACTCATTGCTTGATACTTACGCTAAAAGGGAAAAATATATTCAAACCATCCCAGATATAATGGCTCTTAATTTCATTCATTTTGCAACAAAATACAAACTTGTCAACAACAAACTAACAGTTCAGCCTCATAACATGATTCCCAGAGTTTTTCCAGTATTTTCTTCCAATTCAAAAGGTCCAAATTTTGGACTTTATTGCAAATATCAGTTACTTAAGCACAAACCTTGGCATACTACACAAGACAATGCCTGGGATTGTCAGGAAGGCACTGATGAAATATACATCACAAAATGGAAGGAATTTCTACAAACACCATATGCTGAAGAGCATGTTCCTGACTGGTATGAAAAACTACAAAGTCTACAGAATAACACAGAAGAGGAACCAAATATAGAGCACTCTTCAGAAGAGCTTCCACAGCGTGAAGAGTGGATGGATTTAGCAGATCTCATACCTGGGTATTTTGTTAACCAAGATAATATAACACAACAAACCTCTCAGCCTGATTATGACTGGCAAAATGACAAGATTAAGTATGCAAATCACTTAATACAGGAAATGCCATCCTGGATAAAAACTAAGAAAGATACTTTGGATTCTACCTTTGGTTTGCAACAACAAAATATTGATGTTAATACATTCAGTGACATGCAAAGACATGCCTACAATATGGTGAAAGCACATTCTGAACAAGCCTGCCCTAAAGATCCATTGCTTCTTATTATACTTGGAGTTGCCGGTACAGGGAAAAGTTACCTCATTAATGCCATCCGAAACCTGCTCCAACACTCTTGTGCAGTGACTGCCACAACTGGCAAAGCTTCATTTAACATAAACGGATGTACAATCCATTCACTATTAAAATTGCCTGTTGGCCCAAGACATAACAAAGAATTAACAGGACAAGGGCTTGTCACATTACAAACCAAGCTGAAAGATATCAGTTATATCCTAATTGATGAATACTCTATGCTAGGACAAACATTGTTTGGCTGGATTGATAGACGCTGCCGACAAGCAACAGGCAAAAATGACGAAGTATTTGGTGGTAAATCCATGATATTAGTTGGTGACCCAGCTCAATTGCCTCCAGTGGCAGATAAGCCATTATATCATTCGAGACCCTCCAGTTCTACAGGTGAACAAGGCTATTTAGCTTATCACATGTTTGGCAATGTTGTAAAACTGTCAGTAAACCAGAGGGTTCAAGGCTTAAATCAACAGCAAGCTCAGTTTAGAGATTTACTCATACGCCTTCGCACAGGAGATTCTAATGAGCAAGATTGGAAACTTCTTTTGGCAAGACAGCCTTCCATAGCATTGAACGTGAATGAGTTTCAAGATGCCACTAGGCTCTATTTCAGCAATGAAGAAGTTGCTAATTATAACTTTGAACAGTTATCAGAACTTCATCAGCCAATAGCCTGCATCACTGCACGTCACTCTAGTGATATAGCTAAGAAAGCAAGTTCGGATGACATGTCAGGTTTACAACCGACCATTTTCCTTGCAAAAGGTGCACATGTAATGCTTACCATGAACCTATGGATAGATGTTGGACTTTGTAACGGTGCAACTGGAACGGTTGAAGATTTCATTTATGCAAACAACCAGCAACCACCAGACTTGCCTGTCGCTGTCATAGTAAAATTTAATGAGTATAGAGGTCCATCTATCAGTGATAGCATTCCACGATGTGTGCCTATATGCCCAATAACAATAACCTCACAGACACTAGATGGTTTACATGAGAGACAACAGTTGCCTCTCAAACTTGCTTGGGCAATCACAATACACAAGAGCCAAGGGTTAACACTGCCAAAAGCATGGATTGACATTGGTCAGACTGAAACTACTGCAGGCATTTCATATGTAGCTATAAGCAGAGTGAAAACACTTTCATCTTGTATTATTGAACCAATGACTTTTGAAAGACTTAAGAGTCTTAAGAAATCCACTAATTTAAAATATAGACTTGAAGAAGAAAGCAGGCTATATAATCTAGCAAATATAAATTGATCCCAAGTTGAGTGATGCGAACAAAGTCACTCACAACAGTACAGCACCCAAAATTGATTAATTAGAATAAATTGATTATACGGCCTTCAACACATGCATACATAAATGATTTTTTTTTATGGTTATAAATAGTTCACTTTCCAACTACATTTAAAGCAAAGTTCCATGTAATGTTTCAGAGTGTTGTATTAACTAGGGTTTAAAGGTATTTTAAACACCCTCCTAAAACATCAGTATACATCCTTATTTTTTTTTTTTTTCAACAGACAAGACAGAGATCTAATATGGCTTCAGGTATGTATCTCCCGGTCATACTTAAATATTATGGTTATACGTTCCTTTCTTCTATTAAACTAATGCTTCTTGTTTTAAAATCATTTTATAACCTTACCTGCTCTATATGCTCTCATTAATAAAACATATTATTTTGAACATCTAGGTATTAGATGTACACTGTTTCCTATCACTTTTGTCACCCTTTAATGTTCTCATGTAGTTATATGATACAATTTATTTTTCCCACACCTCTTGCATGTTGGTGGCGAACTTTGGCCAAAATATCACTGTTATTTGTACTAAAAATAATCTTAATTACAGTAATTAATGAGTGGTGAACTGCTCCTGTTTTGCTAAATTTTAACACTTCCCCTTCTATTAAGCCCTTCCTTTCTATTTAGCCCCCCCCCCCCCCCCCCCCAATGCGCCTTAAAACAATAAGCCCCCTGGGGGCTTAATAGAGGATTTACAGTACATGAAACAAGGAGACTAATATTTACACATATGTTTTTTTCAAATAACACAAGCTACCTTATGCAGTAATCCCATCCATGCCAAATTTATTACATTAATCTAAATATCTTTTTACCTCCTCCTACAGAAAAACAAGACATAACTTGCTTTGTGCATAATGTCTCACCAGTAAAAAAATCTGGACCAACAAGCTACTTTAACTGCCACCTTCAGACAGAGAAAGATCTCATTGGCAGTGTATGCTTTGCAACTGAAAAGAAGGAAACTCTTGATGCAATGGCCGCACAAAGATCACCGGTTAAAATTTCAAATTTTAACATCAGCAATAAGTATGGACGAAGTGATGTAGTAATAAACAGGAACACAACCATCACTTCAACAACAGCTGATTTTCCATACAAAGCACAAGATGATGTCACATCAATTGCATCCTTGTCAAAAGTAGCACCACAACAGCTAGTGTCAATAAAAGGAAAGATATCACATCTAAGTGCGACCAAAACTATAGTCATCCAAGATTCTCCTGTCAAAAAACAGGAAGGCTATATAGTTGATCCATCTGGTTACATAAAAGTTATTTTCTGGGGTGAGCATGTTGACAGCGTCACACCACAGTCCACCTATTTCTTCAACAACTTGAGAATGAAAGTATCTCAGAATCAAAGATACTTGAACACACCAAAACAAGATAATTTATACACCATCAAGGACGCTGAACCCTTCAAACAAACATTACCTGAAGTCAGTGACATCTCAACAACAACAGAAACCATTGGAGAAATACTAGGAATAAGCAGTGTCACCAAATACAACTGTTGTTGTTCATGTTCAAAAAAAGTTACAATCAAGGGAAAAATTGCAGTCTGCGATAACTGCAAAGTAACACAAAAGGCAACCAGCTGCAGTGTAAAGTGGACACTCAAGATCCATATCCAAAACTCCAAACAACCACTGCAGAAGCTTCAGCTACAGGTTTATCAAGAAGCAGTGCCAAAGTTGTTTTCAATTTGTCACTTAATTGCAAATGAAACAACAGAGGAGGAAATCACAGAGGCTGTCTTAAACCTAGACACAGTTAAAGTATGCTTTGACACGCAAACGCGAAAACTTGTGGACATTGAAAAAATTGCCATTTAACATGTTTTGTTGCATTTTCCCTTGTAACAAACCAATCTCTAGTAACTATTTAAGTTACTAATAATTCATGCTATGAGATACAAACACTAAAACTTTTAGATATCGCAAAAACTTTTATAGCACTTAATTTTTGAATTTCATATTAAACTTTCTTGAAACTATTCCATTTACTATTATTCATGTTACTGTTAGAAAAATTAGTCTCGCTCATTTAGTATCTGAACTACATTGTAAATGAGTAGATTCTCATGTTTTAATTATTGCATTTTACCTTGTGACTAATCGAGTTAGTATCATCCAGGGCCCAGTTGTTCAAAAGACGATTACTGCTAACCCACAATTAAAGCCTAATCAAAGATTTAATCTCTTTTGTTTAAAAAGATTTCAAAAGCTAATTATAAGCTGCACATGAAGTCAAATCGAAAAATAAAACTAAAGAGCAAGAATCCTTAAGAAAATCTCTTTTGGTTATTAATTTAACTGGAATAAAAATTGACGCTAACCCTGGGTTTGCTTAATCGCGCTTTGAACAACCCGGCCCTGGTTACTGTTAAGATAAGAAAAATAGTTAAACAATGCTATGACACACAAACACGAAATATTTAGACATGGAAAAAAATCTAAGTTTCATAGCATTTTGAACTTCATCACAGCTTCATGTTCCAGTTGTTGTTATAAAATTTAGTCTATCTCTTTCAGTTTTTCAAGATACTGAGTAGATTGACATGTTTTTTTACATTTTCTCTTGCAACTAACCAATCCCATGCAACTATTCAAGTTACTATTCATGTTACTATTAAAATTTTTTTGTTAAACTATGGTATGACATGCAAACACCAGAACTTTTAAACATTGCAAAAAGTTTCATAGCATTACCAACTTCATAACTTTCTTGAAACTATTCAATTTACTATTATTCATGTTACCGTTACAAAAATTAGTCTCACTCATTTAGTATCTGAACTACATTGTAAATGAGTAGATTGACATGTTTTAATTATTGCATTTTACCTTGTGACTAATCGAGTTAGTATCATCCAGGTTACTGTTAAGTTAAGAAAAATTGTTAAACAATGCTATGACACACAGACACGAAACGTTTAGACATGGAAAAATCTAATTTTCATAGCATTTTGAACTTCATCATAGCCTCATGTTGTTGTTATAAAATCTACTCTATCATTTTCAGTTTTTCAAGATACTGAGTAGACTAACATGTTTTGTTACATTTTCCCTTGCAACTAACCAATCCCTTGTAACTATTCAAGTTACTATCATTCATGTTACTGTTACAAAAGTTAGTCTCCCACAATCAGTATCTAAACTACATTGTAACTAAGTAGATAAACATCTTTGGTTACATATTTGGGTTTCACTATTAAAGTTGCTATTGTTCATGTTGCTCTTTAAATACTTCGTCTTTCTCATTTAATCTCTCAACTAATTTCCTCCTCTGTTTTTGTATGATTTTAGCTAAATTCATTGAACTTCGAACGCACTTATTAATCTTTGATTACTACTAGTTTAGCCATTTAAATTCAGGCGCGTGTGCGGGGTTTGCTCTGGCAAATGGTGATTGGCTAGGAAGAACAATTGCCTTCTATCAAGAACAGGGGTCTTTTTTGCATGAGCATGCGCGACCGCTGACTTGTCAAAGAGCACGCGACCAGTGACAGCGACCGTGCTGCATAGTCATAGGAACCAAATTGTTCACTTTGAAAGCTTGCTTGAGATTGAAATGGTAGCAGGAACTTAGGAAAGACCTTCGTTGTACAAAATAAGTAAAGATTTGTTGATTTAAAGTGGAGACTGATGCGTTGAACGGGGTGAAAAAGCAAGTTTCTCAAGGATGTCTGACACGAACATGGCTGCTTGTTGTCGGCGCTCGACTCGTGTCTTGATTCCCCTTTAAGAACCGCAACGTTTGGCATAGAATGCATTGCTGATGCGTAGCTACTGAGCAAAATGTTCTTTATTTAGTGTTTGTCTATAAATCGGATGTAAATCAGTTTTTCGATGCCGTAGAAGATTTCTGTCAATTACTTGTTAATAGCTGATTTAGCCATATTTCGGGAGTGGATTAATAACGATCAGCGGGCGACTACCACGCCGTTTTCAGTTGGAATAGAAAGTTTTTGCCTTAAGTATTTTAGCCATACAAAGTTTGTTTATAGGAAAATTGTAGAACTTCTTGTTTTTGCGTGGACTAACATTGTAACGCATCTTTTACAGGAATTTGCTTTTAGCCAGAACTTAAATGTTCTAATGATTTTTAACTTTTGGTCGGCATCACATGTTTACTGTACTTCTTGGGAAACCTAACCGTTTGTTTCATCAAAATCGGTCACAAGATTGGACTTTAATTTCGGTCCTATTGAATGCAGTTTTGACTGTGTCTCATTGATATTCATTTTTTTTATTGTTCGAGACATACAGAGTGACTACCACCAACATCTCACCAGGTGACTAATCTACGTCTCGTGTGCTCTTAATTTTGTAGCTTTAAAGTGCTGGGAAAATTGTAGAACATATATTAATTCACTGCTGAAGTGAACATCGGCTTTCGCGCATTTCGAACCCACTCGCTGAAATTTGCTATGTTTTTTTTTCAATATTTCTGTTCCTTTCCGATTTCAAAACAAAGAAAATTGAAAGTGTTTACTTGCATCAACAAACGTTTCTGCACTTTGTTTAGACTTTGATGAGGCCAGCGCAATCCTCCAGGTACTACATATACGCGCCCTGTTGTCCAGGTCAAGTGGGGAGATGAAATTTGATAGTAGCTCGTGTATGTTAAAGCCGGTCTACTTCGCTTTTGTTAAGACCATGTTAGAGTTTTTTTTCCAAACTACACATTTTGTTAAATCACGAGCACATTCGCCAAGACCAACGAGCAAAACAATCGCTATGATAGCTTTGAGACGCGCCATTTTGATGAAGGCAAACCCTGTGGTGAGCCTCCATGCACACCGCTTGTTCAGCGGTCGCGCATGCTCTTGCAAAAAAGACCCCTGTTTTTCTATCAAGTATTTTTTTAGCAGGGGAGGGTGGCTTTGGGCAAATGCATTCTCGTCCCCAGAGCCACTTGGCCCTCTTAACCGTCGGAGACTGAGCACGAGGGCCGAAGGTCCCTAGAAAGGTCACCCCAGGACCCCCGGGATGGAATTTTTTGTACAGTGCCCAGGCCTCATTTTCTTGGCCGCGCGTTGATCTGGCCCGGCTGCTTCGGCGAGCGTATTCTCGGTGTGTTTGGATTATATTCTTCGAGTTTGTCAAAGTCTGTGGGATTCGTTTCTCTATCTGGGAAAGCTTCATTGGTTTCTATACCTGCTGCTATCCTATTTCTACGATTCTGGCATGTTTATTTTCCGTTGGAGTTCGAATTTCGTGGAAAAAGTTGTGTTGAATGAGAGCATGTCGTCGAAAATGGCACCTCGTGTTTCCTACCTTGTATACACCTATTTCAATTAAGGTTGCTCCTGTGAGCCATGTTTCATAGCTTGCAGTGCACCATGGTAAACCCTTTTGTAGCGGGAAGTTCAGTCTTGTTCACGTTCATTGACATAATGGAGACCATTTGTGAGAAGGCGTTCAAGAGAGCTTTCAACTCAAATGGTTGCCAAAAATCTTAAGCATGAGCGAGCTGAAGAATTTCATTTTTAAAATTTTTAAAATCTCACAGTAAGAAATTAGAAGTCTCTTCTTTAAAAAACATCAAATGGATAGGGTTTTACTGCCTGATTAAGCTGCGCTTTTGCATGGGCCAGAATGTTGGTTATTTCAATAACGCAAATCAATGCTAGTCTTTCGTTATTCAGTTTTTAAAAAAATTGCCACAAGAATAGATGAATACATAATGTTAAGTTATTTATTGTAATTAAAAAAACAGCTTGAATTTGATTTTTTTTAACTCAAAAAATTCCCACGTGCACAGGCCGAGCAAACTCATTGAAAATTTGCAACATTTGCATATTACCACAGAGAAAAACCTTACCTCAAATCCCTGTCTTAAATTAAAAGGCCTATTATTCAGTGTTTTGAAATACATTGTCTTAACGTTCTGCTGACATAGCATAGAAGCGTCAGCAGCCTTTGCTTTCTAGGTTTCTAGGCTTGTTGCGGGTACATAATTTACTAGACTTGCCACAATAATGCACCGCAGCTATGAAACATGGATCATGCATCATTCTTCTCTGAAGCAACCTTAATTGAAATAGGTGTATTATTATTGTAGATAGAGTGAATTTGAACAAATTACTGCAAATTATCACGAAACTTCGTTAATTGGAGCAATGAGGACAACAACAATTAACTGCAGAGTAAGTTTCATTGATCTTTATTTAGTATTTCCTAGAAATTTTAGGATGATATTTTTACCCCATACAAGCACTGTAATTTTACTGGAACCGTACTGTGGTACTATCACAGAGCCTGGGTTACCTGTGGCTCGACAGTCGCTTCTACTTTTAACCCACGGCAATATTTATAATCGCTTGACATTTCTAAACAAATATCTTATGTTCTAGAGGAATTAAACGAGCTATTTCGAGAAAATTGGTCAAAATTTCTGACTGCCGGGTATCTAGTTTTTTGAAAACATTTCCCGGCTGCCGAGTATCTAGACACGTCGTTAATGTAACGCTGCAGGAGTATTCTGGAACCGGGCATTGTGTCTTTCTCGAAGTCGTTTCCATCTTTCCTCCGTTGGTCCTTGTTAAAAAAAACCTGCAAAAGGCAAAGAAGCTTTTCAAGGTAAGTTTGTTGTCATTGTCGAAGGATTCGCTCGTTAATTTTTTGGGAAAACCTCTCGAATTTCTGCCAGTTCATTCTTGTCTTTAATCCGAATTCTTCTCAAACTCATTAATAATTCATAAAGAAAATTCAAAGGAAATTACTATTTAATGAGTGTTTGGATATCGGATGAAAAACTGCTCATTTTTGCATCCTTAATTGCTCCTTCAAAAATGATTTTGTTTGAGAAGAAATATCAAACATTCGACACAGTGTTTCATCACCAGATGAAACACCTCGAAGTTCGTCAAAAATACTCCGCTACGCGTCGTATTTTCAACTCTCTTCTCGGTGTTTCATGTAATATACCAAACATGAGATGCAGTGTTTCATCACCAGATGAAACACCGAGAAGAGAGTTGAAAATACGACGCGCAGCGGAGTATTTTTGACGAACTTCGAGGTGTTTCATCTGGTGATGAAACACTGTGTCGAATGTTTGATATTTCTTCTCAAACAAAATCATTTTTGAGGGAGAAATTAAGGATGCAAATACTAAGCAGTGTTTCATCCGATTTCCAAACACTCATTAAACATTAATTTCCTTTGTATTTTCTTAATGAATTATTGATGAGTTTGAGAACTGATGATGAAACACTGCGTCTCATGTTTGATATATTACATAAAGTACTTTTAGCTCTATAGAAATGCATTCTAAGTGGCGCCAGGAGCCGATTACTTGGAGTCTCCATCTCCCATGTAAGCCCTTGGAGTCAACCCTTTCCGACGAAAAATTATTTATAGAAATTGTTTTCGCGGAATATTTTTCACGCCTTCTCAGTAATATCCAATCAGAGGAGAGCTATGATCATACGTCACACGCTGAGTCACAGAAGCGGGATTTGAATTGCTGCCAACAATGGCGGTAGCCAGCGTGGAAGAGTTCTGATCTTCTATCGGGTTAAAAATACCCGCTTAAAGCCTAATAACAAAAAGAAAAAGGTGATACACTCATGCGACGTCTTCAAGTTTACTTGTAATCTTGACAGTTGGCTGCATATCATAAGTTTTATCACGAACAACCCAGTCCCGGCCCTCGACAGCGGGTAAATAAATATTGAAAAATCAAGCTCTTTAGTTACTTTACTTTACTGGTTAACTCACTTGTGCAATGCTTTGGAGCTTTTTCCTTATTCCACAAAGGACCACACTGCATCATCCCACAGTTAATTTTGAAGTAAAAAGTATGTTGTTCCAACTGTGTTACAGATCGAACACGGACTGCATCTTTCGCTTGCGAGGCGGCTGTAATTGTGCGAGATCTGAGGTCGCGAATTATGGACGGACTTTTATAAGCCAAATTAATGTGGCTGTGGATGAAAATGGCTTTTGATAACATACAATCTCAACGGCAAATATTTCAAGTGGACATATCAAACAAAACAAACGAGACGTTCAACAGGAATGAAATCGAATTAAAAGTGAAATTTACTGTTGTGTACCTACTGAGGGTTTCATTCACACAATACAACAACTGTCGACAGTGTGTCGGTACAAAATCTTCTGAGCCTGGTATTTTTCTCTTGCTACTAAGAAACTAAGTAACATGTAAACAAGAAAAATAACAGGCAGTCATAAAATTAAAAAAGGGGAGAGCCGATGGGGCTAGCGACTTCAAAAGATTAAAATCCTTGAATGAAAGAAAGGTTCTCAAAGGTTTCACAGCGGAAGTTACATGTTTCGGCATGTCACGTCCTCCTTTATATTTCTTTTGCGGTTATTTGAGGTCTACAAGTATATGCTGCGGCCATGAAATCTTGTAGCATGTTGAGAAATAGTGTCATTGCCAAACAGTGTTTAATTTCTTCCTGAGTTGGATAATTGTGCACTCCAAAGCTTTTTTGTAGCTTTCATGTCTTGTGGCAACTAAATACAGTGAAACCTGTATTAAGCAGGGGCACCCAACGAGGATATAGTTCAAAACCACTTAACATAGCACTGTTGAACGTATTTTATTATTCAAACGGTAGATATAGGCATATTTTTATCCCCTAAAAACTTTTCATCTGTTCCGATTTCCTAACTGAGAGTCTAGTGATCCGAAAATTATAGGGATAAAAACTTACCTTCTCGAAAATTCCAGCCAGGAAAAGGCTCCCGAAAATTCTAGGTGGCCTTTTTTAGGGTCAAAATCCGTTAAAAATGGGTAATTATACCATTTTGTGGATGTTCGAAAATCCTAGGAGCGGCAGGCAAACAAGAAATTTTATAACAAATGCTCCGAAAATTCTAGATCTCAAATCGTCTTCCGAACAGATATTTTCCCGAAAATTGCCGTTGGGTGCCCCTGATTAAGCGGACACCCTCTATTAAGCGGACAGTAGCCGAAGTCCCAAAATTTATTTCCCTTATTTACTTTAAATGAAACCTTTATTAAGCGGACACCTAGAAAGTACCTGAAATAGTCATTTCTATTGCCAACCTGTATTAAACGGACACTTGTAATCAAATTTCACTACCCAACATGCCAGACACCGGAAATGCGAAAGATTACCTCGAATTGCCACCCAGTACAACTTTTTCCATTTTTACATTAAAAAACGTGACTTGACGAACTTATCTGATTAGTTTCACAGTACAGTGTTGTTTCTATTTCGTTTTGTTTGTATAGAGCTTGTTTCACTTATCTGATTTCTTCAAATTTGAGTTACAATCCATGTTTATGGTACTATGACCAATTGGTCCACTTTGATAAAGAAATTAATGCAAACGTATATCGTCAAAGTCTGTGGGAGTATTCTTAACATTTCCACTGTTCATTTGAATGGCATTTGACATCCCTCATATGACGTTATCTATCGAAACCTGTATTAGGCGGACACCCTGTATTGAGCGGACACTACAGCATTCCCCGAGGGTGTCCGCTTAGTACACGTTTCACTGTAATAACTTACATAGCACCATCAAAATGAATAAAAATCCGGACAACATAAACCGATACCTTTCTTCACTTCGACGTTTTGCTTCTTTAAATGAAATCCTTCAAAATCATTAGAAAACATCTTGATTTTTGCTGTCCCAGGTTGCGGTAGATAAGACCACAGGCAGCCCAAGCGCACTATTTGTGGGTTCGGGCTTCACGGGTCATTTGGTCGGAATATACTAGAATTATTAGTGTATTATCTGACGCTAAATAAACGCAAAAATCTTAAAGATATGATATGATAAGGGAAGCCCTTCTTTTATAGTGTTCAGTACTCGATGGAAAGAAAGTCGACTAAACGGCGTTTAAACCGGCCGTAGGACACAGAGTGGCTATGAACTAAAGGTAAGGGAGCTTTTTGAATCAATATTTCGCGTGATCATGATTTTTTTTTTCCTTAGCGTTGTAGATTCGAATACATGTGATAAAATTCGATCAATAAGGGCCCGAATCACATGTAATAATGCAAGAAATATCGATTTTCGTTATCTTAAAGGCTACTAGTACAGATAGACAAACAAGAAGACTTCATATCTTTAAGATTTTTGCGTTTATTTAGCGTCAGATAATACACTAATAATTCTAGTATATTCTGACCAAATGACCTCTGAAGCCCGAACCCACAAATAGTGCGCTTGGGCTGCCTGTGATAAGACACAACAGTTTCTACTTACAAAGGCAGTGGAAGGCGCAAAATTGCCTCCGATTTGCCGGTTCCATACAGACCTTACCGTTAGCGCTCCAATTCCCTTTTAAAAAGTCTGGCTCTCTAACAAAGAGTTTCACTTTTTAATTCTTTGAAAAGCTCCTTTTAAATAAGGGAGATGGAATACAACATAACGAGCAAAATTTAAACATCCGAACAGTGCTACGACAGCAAACACGACCTCGTGCGTTGCAACAAAATAAAACAATATTTTTGAGCCAGATTACACATTATTTATATTAACTCGAAACCAGCTTTCCTCGGTTGTAAGGGAAGGAACGGAGGCAGGAGCTCCGGTGATGGAACAAGGAGTAAACTTGTTGGCCAATTTCCCTCTTTCGTCGCCATTTTTTTCTCACTACAGAAATATGCGGACGTCCTCGAAAACAATTAATTAAAATTAATTTCGCGGGAAAGCCTGTTCTAAAAATAATTCTTTATCGGGTTGACTCAAGGTACAGCACGTATGGAGGCTCCAAGTAATCGGCTCCTGGTGGCGCTATAAAATTTGTATCTCAGTGTTCCCGAAAATTTTAGATGCAATTTGTATAGGTAAGGATTTGTAGTGATATTTGGCATAAATACCACAAGGGATATTTCGAAATTGTTATACGTAATTTCACGAGCCGTTAGGCGAGTAAAATTTGAGACAATTTCGAAATATCGCGAGTGGTATTTATGCCAAATATCACATACAAATCATGATATTATTTGTTTCTAAAAGGTTTGTAATTTTCACACATAGGTATTTCAAATTAAGCTGAAATACCACTGCTCTAAGCCAATCAAATTGCAGAAATTTCTCACGTAGTAGTATAAAACGTATAACGAAGGAGATAATTTTTCAGATTCCTTCTTTCATCACATTTTTGAATCCGAAAATTGTAGGATTCCTTTTTACTCGCTACGAAAAATAACCTAACCCGGGGAGTGAAATGTGAAAATTAAACTTCAGAAAATCGTACGGAATTTATTAGCAAGATTAGATGAGCTTCGAAATCGTACATGAATGGAATGGTCATGTAGAAATTTTTAGCCAAGTCAGAAAGAAAATTCTAGGCAAAATTTGCTTTTACGAACAGATATTTTACAGAAAACAGTCATTGGATGCCCTTGACCAGAACTGTGAAAAACAACAATAGGTCAAACTTCAGCACACTTTCTTGTACATTTCCTTGCCGTTGATTTGCATGACTGCAAAGTGAAACGTCCAGAAAACTTCCTGATTTTCACTTTTAAAGGAGGAAATGTGGCACATGTTCTTGTTCACTTTTTCCACTGCAGCTCATTTTTTTTTAGCTCCGCCATAAAATTCGTATCTGTTCGGTGTTCCTAGGGCAATTTGGATCTTTTTGAAAATTGCAAGGGCTTCAATATTATTTTCCCGATTGATTGACCTAGACGCAATAGTACCATCCCTCCTATAGCAAGTGTTGCATTGTTGCGCGAACGCGGTCGCTAAGCTTGAATATTGTATTCACGTCGCGTTTTTAGCGATTGTGCTACTCAGTAATGCACTCAGTTATCATTGTGGAAGGTTTAGGTGGCTCCGTTATTTATGCAGGCGCATTGAGCTATGACGAACTTTTTGTCATAAGTTGTTTTTGTTTTTAAAGCGAAGGCTAGGAAACTTTGAAAAGAACTAGAGATGTCACTTGGCTATCACATGAAATAATACGAATTTGCATGATGGCGTCATTTAACTAATACGACCAGAATCCTTGGGTTTTTGCGTTCTTGAGCAAATTAGCGCCTTTGTTATTTAAACCTCGCTTGGATTACCAGATTTATCTGTGAAAGGAAAAACGAAAAGAATTCTGGCCATATATAGTAGTAAAATGACGCCATCGCGCAAACGGCCTATACTAAGTTTAACACAGATAGTATATGCCTTGGATTCCTAGCTAGAAAGTGTGACATTTCACATTTCACATTTCTTGGCCCTTGAATACACAGTCTTTATTCACAACTGTATTAATATAATTCTGACAAAACTAACTACTGAATGTACATAGGTAGTGGTAGAGTATTTTCTTGTAATATAAATGAATGTTATCTCAGTCAAACTCTTTGGTTAAAATGTTGATGATATATAACCGTAACCCTCATGTAAGAACCTGCTTAATCTTGCTTGGCTAAAAAGGTTGTCATATTTTTGGTTGTTAAAGTGGCAAATTTCTGCCAGCAGGTTCTTAAATCTTAAACAACTTACATGCGGGTTTTTATAGCTTGTTCCAGGCTCCGAGATAGTCGGGCCCGCTATCCCCACTATCTGAGAGCCTGGAATTAGTCTTGCACCCCGAAGCAGGTGTACTGTGAGCAGTGAGCATCATTTTCGAGCCCCGCGTCCAGGCATCAAGTCTGAACACAGCCTAAGCCTCGCTAACATGATTCCATTAAATGGAGCTAATAACTTCTACGTAAAATGTGCATAATAAATGTTAGTGTAGCGCTTTTTTTGGGTGTGTGTTTTTTTTTCAATGGGCGTAATCAAATAAGTTAATTACTAGGTGGAATATTGTACTATTTGGGGGAGTGTTAGTTGTTTGTTACGGTAGAGATACCTAGCTTCAACAGTGGCTTATCCAGACCTTCAGATAAGGGGGAGGCCTGGTCAACCCCAGACCCTGAGATAAGTGGGGGGGGGGGGGGGGGGGGGTCTCAAAATATTTTTTCCGCCCTTCGGGCCTCATTTTGGTCTGTTCGAGGCTCCGACTGAGAAAATCGAGTCCGCTAAATTGAGAAAGCGCAAACACCAAAATTAAACGGGAAGAAACTGGGAAGAGGAAGGGTCTTTTTCCCGTCTCCGCTCCCTTTTCCCGGGAAGACCTTAGATAAAAATAACCTCAACCAGGTTGGCGTCTCAGTCTCGCGAGCTCACAAAACCTGGTCTAGGTCATTGTTTTTTAAGGATTTTCTCTTTTCCCAGATGACGCGTTCATATTTCCACGTGCCTTTCACTCAGACGTCATCCCACTATCTGAGAGCCTGGAACAGTCTATCCTCAAACGAGTTGTTGTAGACAAAGAACAGGTTAAAATGAGGGACCAACATTAATTTGGAACAATATCTAGTAAATCTTTACGTCAAATGGGGACGTCAACACCAGCAACAAGTTTACCCGCTACAAACACTTTCCGGATGTTCCGGTCATCACCTGCAAAAATAATAAAATAAAAACAGTTCCCTACGTGCTGCAATTATAACAAATAAAAGGGATTTTCAGTTGGTTGCTATTAGCAAGAACCAACGTTGCTCAGTATGAAGGTATGAAAGTAACAACCGAAAACATGGTAAAGATTTAAAATACGCAACTTCATTTTAACTTACCTAGCATTAAAAATTTTTTAACTACATCCTGCAGAGAAAAACAAAACGAAATTTAATAGAGCGTTGCGTCCGGTCACCGCAGAGGTCAGGGTAACATTCCGGGTCAAACCTGAATTTATTCAGGTTCTTTTTCAACCGCTCACGTTTTTTATGCTACTGCGAAGATCACGTTCTCTTTCATAAATGTACAATACTCTTGTAAAGTCCGTGATACAGACGGCTAACGCGTTTAAACATAGTTCAGTTCATCTTACAGACTAAAAGAGGGTACTGATCACGCATATGGCAGGAAGCGTGGCCGAGCAGTTAGAGCGCCGGACTTGTTATTCGAAGGCCCCGAGATCAAGTCCCGCTCTGACCGCTAGCTGGATTTGTTCACGGTAGTCCCGAGTTCAAATCCTCGACCATGCTTGTAAATAGCTGCAGCTGGTTTGCCTCACTGGGCCAGTTGGGATTCTTAATCCTGTTAAGTTCAATTTGAATTATTTCTTTCATGCATTTGCTCGGCCTCACTAGCATTAGTGCTACAAATACTACCGAGGGTAAATAACGGAATTATTTTTTATATTATTATACTTCAAACTACTCGATCAAACTGAATTTGCAACTTAGGCGTTGATCACTGTAAACTGAGTCTTTTTAAGAGCCGACGTGTAGATCGTTGCCCTTCGTCAGCCAAGAGAATCTGATTCGCTCTGACGAGGGGATTAGCACTCATACTGCAGAATAAGAGGAGTCTCGAAAGTTGTCGGTATGTCCAAAATGGATAAGGAGAGGAAAATACAGGTGACAAATTTTTCTAACAAAATTCGAAGGACGGATCGAACGACGTGTTCAAGAATCATGCATTGAGAACAACGCACCTGGCGTCTTTAACGTAATGAACCTTACCCTTAAATCATCTGCTTTGAAACAGTCGAAAGGTGAGTCTTCGGCTTCTGCATCAATCAACAACGCATCAAAGTCTTTACCGACCTGAAAATAAAACAAGTACCGTAAATCCTCTATTAACTCCCCCCCCCCCCCCCCCCCCCACCACCACCCCTAGGGGGCTTATTCATTTCAAACACGTTTGAGGGGAGGGGGACTTAATAAGAACGGGGTCTTGTTTCATTTAACGACGTTGGTGGTATCAGTTCTCCATAAAGAACAAGAATGCAAAGTGGAAAAGCTCAAGTACAAGAAGTTGGAGGTCATTCAACCGAAAAGCAAATGCGAACTTCCAACACGTGAAGAAAGCATCCCAGATCAGTCCAAATTAAGTTTACAGTCGTGATTTACTAATACACTCTATCATTTATTAGTGAAGACTAATGAGGAGGAGGGGGAGGGTTTAAAACAGAGTGGGGGGGGGGGGGGGGGGCGCTTAATAGTGGATTTACGGTATACATGTATACCACAAAACAGTTCACAAACATGCAGAGAGAATTGTAAAAAGAACCATTATAAAGAGAGCATTCAGGATATTTCATTAAGTGTATCTTTGTCTTACAGTTTATTATTACTTTTTTACGTATTACTTTGGGAACTACTATTAGTTAGCCTGCGTAGCAGGCGCTTTTTTCTTGTGCCCACTACTTGCAAGCGCCTGCTACGCAGGCTAACTATTAGTGCACGAGCTGATAAACCATTGCTATGTGCCGCATACTGAATTACATTGTGTTACAGTGTATTTCCTGATTGCTTTACTAACATTACTTTGCAATGTATACTGAGTACTTTCACGTATTTGAGACCTTTAGATTCTAAGATGAAGACAAATAAGAGTACGAGATTTTCTCAATACTAAGCAGTGCTCGTGCGTGAACCAGCGTCATTTTGGCGGGAAAACGTGATAGTCGTCGTCATTCTACTAGGAGTTTTAGCGGAAATGTCTCAGTGCCGGTAGCAAGTTATCAAATTTTTGTGATCGGCAAAGGGCTAGCCTGCGTAGCAAGCGTTTCCGTTTAGTTTCGGAGCAAAGAAAGACCAAGGAACGGGATTCTCGGTTTTGGCCGCGCGAGAAATGAAACAAGAGCCAAAAAATGAAAGTGGCTCTTTTACTTGCGCCATTTTTCGCGTGGTCTTTGACTCTCGTTCCTCGTTCTTTGCTCCTAAACCGCACGGAAACGCTTGCTACGCAGGCTAGCAAAGGGCTGAATTCGAAACTCCTTCAATAAAGTTCTATAGAAGTGCTCTGAGTTCTGGCTTTTTTGGTGAAACATAAGTACAAATTATGCAGCTTTCCGGGGTGTCTATTTCTTAAGAATACGCGAAAAAACGTAATATTGTATTGGTATGGTATTACACTGTTTTGGTTTGGCATCGGCACAGTATTTTCTTGTTATTCTAACAAAATACGTCAAACTTGACATAAAAGTTTTTACCTCAAAGTTTCCTATCTTTTCATCCAGTCCTAGAACTAAACAAAAAAAGAAAAAACCTCAAAACCTTGTTATTGATTTTTCCACTTCATTTATATAGCGCCATTTCCACTAATGTGCAATGGCGCTTTACAAGAAACGTTAAAAATATTACAAATATTGTTCATACACTACATTACATTGAAGCAATTAACAAACTAATAAATTGCTAAAGAAACGCTTTCACTTAAAACGACTAAAATACAGTCGACTCCCGATAACTCGAACATTCAAGGGAAATCGAAAAAAGTTCGAGTTATCGGGAGTTCGAGTTATTGGGAGCTCGAAGAAAATAGCCGGAAGTAAGGAAAAAGAACAGTTTTTGCTGCATAGTGAACATTTTAATCACATTCAGTTATAGAAATGTTTAGTGAAAAATGAAAGATACTTCTAGATTATAAATCAGAACGTAACGTAACAAAACATTGCCTAAATAGAGCATACGTTTTACTGTTTTAGAAGTAAAGCTGTTTCATGTTAAATTTGTGACAAACAACATAAGCCTCTACTAGCAAACTATATGCCTACAACACGTCAATGGGAAATTCAAAATTCAATGTTTCGGACGCCAGTAGACTGTTTTTTCCCGAGTTTTTAAGAGGTCAAAACATAGTTCCAGTTATCGAGGGTGAAATTATATAGAAATGATCTGATGGGAAACAAAAATTACTTCGAGTTATCGAGGGTTCGAGTTACCAAGGGTAAAATTACAGTAAATGTATGACGGAAATCCAGGGGAAATCGATTTTGGTTCGAGTTAGCGCGAGGTTCGAGTTATCGGGAGTCAAAACCCCTTCCTCAAAAGATAAGTCTCTTTAGTTCAGTTTTTCTCAAAATCGTTCAAACTGTCACAAGATCTAATTTCTCGTGGCACATCATTCCACAACTGTGGTGACGTTACTCAAAAAGACCGGGAACCATAGTTGCGCAGATATATCACGTACCGGACATCAAGCAGACGATGGCTATTAGCAGATCTTAAATTGCGCCGAGGAATGTACCTCGTAACTAGGTCGGACGAATATAAAGCGCCTAATCTATTTACACATTTAAAGGTGTGTAAGCAATGCCCAAACATGCGGCAGGTATTCCTGGGACCCGCGGGGGGGGGAATAACTTACCCTGACATCCGCCCAGCGTGGCCAGAAAAAAAGCTTCTTTAAAGGTTAGCGGTGTGTATCCATCGGACTTGTTAAGACTAAGCACGTTAGAGGCCTTGATACAGTCCCGCATAGCGACCAGCATTGATGAAGATTCACCGCCTGATACATCTACAAACAACAAGAAAAGCACGGGAAAATGACACTGATACAAATTCTGCCAAGAAAATTCCCAACTGTTATTTTTTAAAATGCTGAAAAAACAAATGATAACAAGTGATAAGAGTGCAGATGCAGTTTTAGTTGGAATGGTAAAATCGTCACGAGTGAAATTAGGGAATAATTTTACGCGCGTTTTGTCCAGATTCTAGAGCCTTTAAAATAACAACAATAGCTTGAAATACGTGTCTTGTAAAACCTCGAGAATCTCGTGGGAAACGGCCTTCACTAGGAAATAAAGCATGGAAAAAGTCAAAAAAGGGACCAGAAAGAAAAAAAGTAAAATGCCTTTTCCGGTACTCGAACCCGGGACCAAAGGAGTAAGGCATGGAGCCCAGATGCGAGTCGAGTTCCGACAATTTTTTTTAGCCTTGCTTCGGGATGAAAAATAAAAATAATGATAACCTTTATATAACCTCAGCAGTATTTATGGCACAAAGGCTAGTCGGACAATTAACTAAGACAAAAAGATCAAATAAACCATAGCAGTGTTCAGAATTCATGTTTGTTTCCAGCTGACAATGAGGAGGCAAACCACGCAGGCTTTGCGCGCGTTTTCACACTTCTTAACAGCTTTTCACCGATGTACTAGCATACAAGTATCACTGTGCAAGACCAGGTCAGTATTGGTGGATTTCTACTGATACACAAACTATAACTGGATGATCTTTACACATATAATAACTAAATGGTTACACCACAGCTGTTATTATAGTTCACCTGTCCCTAGACCAACTTTCACGTTCTTGTCCAACATGTACCTGACATCAGCAATGCCACTTCTTATACTAAGGCAAGAAAGAAATACAAGCATCAAGCAGTGGCAAAGCCTTCAGACTGACAGACTTACTCCATCACGAAACGATTTGCAAACCGTATTTCAACACTTATGTTGCACCTAAGGGGAACCTAGTGCAAAATTCAAAGTTCACTATCTTCAAAATGGTAAAGAAAGCCTTCCCTTTCCCACCCTCCCGTAGGAATGTTGTGGCGCTTCTCAAATCGCCTATAGAAAAGCAAAACAAGCGAAGTTTAGTTAGAGGGGGAGGGTGGCGAGAGGGCCAAGATTGTTTTGTTGTCCAAAATATTGCATACCCTATTGAAATAAAAAAAAGTTAAAAAAATAAAAAATATAGAGGTAGCACGTCCACATAGTGGTTCATTTTCTATCATTCCTCGTCGAACTGGAATATGGAAATTATGGCTTTTGAGGAGAGCGGAAAACCGAAGTAGCCAGAGAAAACCTGTTGGAGTAAGGGAGAGAACCAACAACAAACTCAACCCACAAATGGGATCGACGCTGGAATTTGAACCAGCGCCGCATTAGTAAAAGGCAAGTGTTCTCAACTGAACTCGCCATCCCTTGCTCGTAAATTACACGAAAGTGAACCCTATTACGCAAAAGCGTCTCAACATATTTGTCCCTGACTTATCTATCTCCACAAGTATAATGGCCCTTGATGACTTTTATAATTCTTTAATTCTTTGCAAAGTGTATCCATGACTTAAAAGCACATTTTCACCGAGTCATTTCCAATTAATTGTAAGCAGACAATAATCCAATTTTTAAAAATGCTTCATAAGAGAAGCATGCACTCACTTGAAGTTGGATGTTGGACAATGTGCAACAGCTGAACACCTTTCTGACAAAAGGTTAAGTTCCTCATCAGAACCATGGCAGCAATGAGCCATGTACGTCTTTTAAGAAAAAAAACAAACAAGTACTCTTGATCAGAGATGGGAGAAAATACTGTACTCAGACAGTGGTAGATCCAGGGGGTATTCAACAAAGGTTAAAACACAGGGAAGGTTGGCCCCATGTCCGATCCCTTACCGTTTTATATATCATTTTTGAAAGAAAAGGTAACCCTTTCGTATACCTTATATTGATAAATAGAACCCCTTTCACTAGCCTGCGTGGCAGGCGTTTGAAAGGGAAGAAGGGGAAGGGAATTAGCGGGGCGCGAGACCACGCACGAGGGGTTTCCCTCCCTCCTTCCTCGCACGCCCCTCGCATTTCTCTCACGCCTAAAACTCCCTTTCCCAAAACTCCCTTTCTCTTCCCTTTCAAACGCCTGCCACGCAGGCTACCCTTTCACATACTTAGGTAACTCTGCATTCCTTTTAACTGCTGTAAATGCACTGTCTATAAAGTATGAATAAATCACAGAACCAGAACATTTTCTTGACTTTTTCACAGCCATAGAATGTGTCTCGTAGCCATTTTGGCCCTTTTATGGGCCAAAATGACAGATTTCCCTGCCCTTTCCTTTCATATACCTTCACTAATCTGAAAAAGGTACCCCTCCGTATAGACCATTATAGGAAGTACCACCCAGTTCCCCGCCTTGAGAGTCGATTTAGAACTGAAGTTAAGAGAGGCCTGCTCATCCAGACTTTGAGATAAGAGAGGAAGACTGCTGTCAAAAATACTTTTTGTTGGCCCTACTGGCCTAGCCTACGAACAGTAGACGCATTTCCAGTCGTCGCTTCTCTCGACGACCGGAAATGCATCTGCTGTTTGCAGGCTATGCTGGCCTTGTTTTTGGTCTACAAATACAGGGAGCAGGGTGTTGGTTCATCTACATTAGCCTTCAGAACAGCTGTATTTTTTCACATTTTTAAGGCAGGCGAAGGCAAGCGTGAAGCGAGTGAGGAGTGCCAGACATGCGCATCTGGTGTTCCTCGTTCGCTTCACTCATCTGAAAAATGCAAAAAAATAACGCTTGTTCTGCAGGCTAATCTACATCCACCAAGGCCAGAGAACAGCGGCACAATCTCAGACCCACCATGACCTATTAGCCTGCAGAACGCAAGCACCATGTCAAGAAGATGATGAAGAAATAATAGAAAAAATTCATCCCTGAATACTAACCTTGTTGTTTAGCAAGTTATGTTTATCATAAACTGCAGTATAGCTGTAACCTGGATAGTCCTTTTCAACCAGGGCTATTTCATTCTTTGATTCATTCAAATGACTCTAAAATACAAAATTGTGGTAATCAAAGTAATAATGTTGAAACTGCACTTTCACATAACATTTTGCTGAAAACAGGGGAGGGAAAGCACAGAGGTAGCCAAATTTATGCTATCTGATAGAGATGGGTGAGGAGGGTAAACTGTATTTCCTCGGGTAAGTAACAATGCTCTAATAAGCACCCACCTTCTAGGCCATAATATCAAAAAGCACCCCCCCTTCAAATAAGTGTCCCCTTCCGTCCCCCTCACCATTTTAAATAGTAAGGATACAAGGGGAATGCAAAGATGTGCATATCATTGATGAGGATAATAGGAGTGGCGAATGGTATGTGGGTTTTGGAAAATTTTGGCAGGATCTCGAAATCTCGGAAGTGTTTTTGATAAGTCTTGAAGTCTCATTTTTTCATGGTTTGTTTTTTTTTTTTGAGTCTCAAAACTTTTCACCAAAGAGTCTTGGGCTCAGATTTCTAACTAGGATCTCGGCGTCTCTGCAAGTCTTGGATTTTACCATTTGCCACCCATGATAATCTCAAAGATGATAAAATAATCAATATAGGCAAGTTGCCCTAAGCTTCTATTTCAAAGCCAGGCTAAGTGTTATATTTGCCATTGATATAATCTTACTTTTCAAAAGGCAATTTATTAGCAGTTCTTGAGAGGTCAAGAGGCATAAAGCCTCTCTTTATTCTAATAACATTTTGTTTTAGAAAATGTACCTGTATGGGAACATTATACTTCTTAGCTATGTGTCCTAACTTCTTCAGCAGATGTGAGGTGCATGACAGAACAAACCTTGGAGTAACCACTGGTGTGATAAGAGGATTCTGCCAAAAAAAGGAGAAACAACCACACTTTGAACCCACGAATCAAGCCAAACAATGTACATAGATTGAAATATTGTTCCACATGAGTGGGTGTATGGTCCTGAATATTTACAACTGTTGTTGATAGGGACTGACTTAATTTTGACAACCTGTGTGGTGGTGATAGTCACAACCAAAGTAAGTTTTGTATCACTATTTAATGGTATTTAACTCTGGCTATATTGACTTTATTGGGTTTGAAATTATTGGTCATCGCTCAGTTAAGCCAAGATGTTATTGGCTGCAGTGTTTCCAACGCAATAAATGGAAATCATTAGAGACAGGCAAAAGTATATATTCAACAAAAGCTGTTGGAATATAATAGTCATTTATCCTAGTATAAACTATGTACTTCTTGTTTTATTAACTATCCAACCGCACTTTTTTAAAGTCATGCTGTTGAGATTTTTCTAATCCTATTACTTTCCTTTCATAGATTTGCTGCTCGATAAAGGCAAACTTTACTTCTCAATTTACTGATCAGTAGTACCTTAAGTTCCAGTACATGCTTGACAAACCTGTCAAAAGTAACAAAAAGATTGCACTGCATATGGATTACATGAAAGTTTTAAGTCTAATTGGCAAAAACTACATACAGTTGTATATAAATAGCATACATTCAAGGAATGCAATTGCGAAGATGGATGGCTGCGATAAAACTTTGTCTCATGTGGAAATCATATTTTCAAAAAAAACAATTTGGTGAACAATACAAATGAATCCTCCACAGTGAATCAAAACATGGTGAGTCACCAGATTAACCAAATTTGCACCCCCTTTAATATCAAAATAAAATAGTAATTAATACTCCTTTAAAATAATTACCAACCAAACCCATGAATGACCACACCACTACAGTCTGCACCCCCAACTGTGTACTCTTAAATATGGACAGGGGTGTGAGTTCTTTGATGTCCTGTTTATGCAGATATGCAGTCAATTCGAGATGTGCCCTCCTAATCTCCACTAACACAAAGCTCTCTTGCAGCAAAATACTCCCAGTTCATATTTAGCTCTGTTTAGAGTTCTGACAACATGCATGTTAAAAACTGGTTGGTGGCCGTGGGTTTGGCAAATGAACACGAGGAGAGGGACGCCTAACTATTCACAGATGTCTGCAGGGCAAAGGCAGCACATTTTGTCAAGTGTTGGTCCAGCCAGGAAATCAAACCTTGGCCTACTGTTTCAAACTCTGGTATGCGATCAATTGAGCTAACCAGGTAGTAGTAAACTTTGATCATACCTTTCTGTATCTTTTATTGACTGTTCTGTTTCTTCAATGTAGTAGTCAGGACTGTTTCTATCCATGCACACTTTGCCTATATAGCAGCGCTGACCAAGTTCAGCTAGAAGAGAGAAAAGGACAGTGTTTACATGCTGAAAAATTGGTTCTATTTTTAGTCAGACATTTACAGTCAGACTACAGCAAAAACCCGTCACTGAGAACCTACAGGTTCTTACATAAATGGCAATTTATTAGTTCAGATTTAGGCTATTTAGGTTCTGAAATAGGTTCTTATTTTCTGAAGAAAAAATACAATGCAGCTAAGAGTATTAAGTAAGTATATTCAGCTTATTCCTTATAAAATGTGCATAGCGAATACATTTCAGTTGGAGTGATAAGGCACCTGACATGTCTCCAATAAGGATCCTGAATGTTGACTTATCTTTCTTGCCCAATTGCTCAGAATTTTTACTATACATTTTAGAAAATAAGAACCCATTTTAAATTTTAGGCTAAACAGGTTTTTGTATGGAGGGGACCTAACTGGCAAATTTTAGCCTAACAGGTTCTTAAAAACTAAGTTCTTAGCCGGGGATTTTTAATGTACCTAAATTCCACAAATCGTGATCAATACATGTCTCCAATAAGGATCCTGAATGTTGACTTATCTTTCTTGCCCAATTGCTCAGAATTTTTACTATACATTTTAGAAAATAAGAACCCATTTTAAATTTTAGGCTAAACAGGTTTTTGTATGGAGGGGACCCAACTGGCAAATTTTAGCCTAACAGGTTCTTAAAAACTAAGTTCTTAGCCGGGGATTTTTAATGTACCTAAATTCCACAAATCGTGATCAATACCAAAAATAGGTAACGTACTTGAATAATTTATGTTTTTCTTTTATTTCTGTCAAATTTCCTAAACGTACACAACCTTGGAACCAGAAAAAGTGTTTTATGAGAGCTGTTCTCTTGCAGCAGATGTCTGTCGGTGGAGATTCTACTGTCTATACACTGTATGTATGCATTCAAAGCAATTTGACTGGATACTAAAATGATGTTGACTGTTCAGGCACTCTAAGTGACCTGAATTAAGCATAAAAGAGGTTTGAGGCTCAAACTGTGATTTTATGATTGTCTCTGAATATCTTTCTTGTTTGTTAGAATTTTTTTCTACAATATGACCCTCTATCAATACAGCCTTGGTCATTTTTCCTACTCAACATAATATAATGCCAGAAAGCAATATTTCCTTGTTGATACACATAGGCACGCCCTCCCCCTTCTCATTTTAGTCACAACTGGTGCTGAGTACTAGCCCTGGAGAAAGTACCCACTTTGACACACTGTGCTGAGAATTGTGCTAGGGTGCCAAAAAGAATCAAATCAAGATTGTTGGGTATGACTACCTGTAACTTCTTCTTGTGAGTATGGAAAAAAAAATCAAGATTGCTGGGGGATAATGACTACCTGTAACTTCTTCTTGTGAGTATGGAAAAAATTTAATATATCCCTCTTAATTCTGCTGTAAATATTATTTAATAAGAATGTCATCTCCCTATGAGCCATACCATACGCAGTGTTAACTCTCTACTTATATAACAAATAAACAATGTATAATAAACTTGCTTCACTTACCAACAATATCACAAAGAATCTCTGAAGCTTCATAATGAATGGTTGCAAAATATGAAGCAGTTGTTGTGCCATTCTTTAGGAGTCTTGTCTACAAAAAAATCACAAAAATTAAATTACCGCAAATTTTGATGACACACACTAACCCCAAGAAGGTTCCTAATATACCCTATGAAAGACAGTATCGTGGGGCAAAATAATAAAAAATTATTATAGAAATATTTTTTCTTTCTTTTTAGATTAGACATGGTACAGCAGGTGAATAGTACAGTCGACTCCTGATAATTCGAACCTTCAAAAGAAAGTTCGAGTTATCGGGGGCTCAAAGAAAATAGCTGCGAGTAAGGTAAAAAACAGTTTTTACTGCAGAGGGAACATTTTAATCACTTTCAATTGTAGAAATGTTAAGCAAAAATTCAAAGATACTTCTAGATTATAAATCAGAACGTAACGTAACAAAACATTCCCTAAGTTGAACATGAGTTTTACTGCTTTGAGAAGTAAAGCTGTTTCACATGAGATTTGTGACAAACAAATCAGCCTCCACTAGTAAACTATACTCCTACAACACATCAATGCCATGAGAAATTCAAAATTCAATGTTTTGGATGCCAGTAGACTGTTCTTGTTCCAGACTTTTTAAGGACTCGATCAAAACATGGTTCAAGTTATCGAGGGTAAAATTAAATAGAAATGATCTGAGGGGAAACAAAAACTACTTCGAGTAAGCGGGAGGTTCGAGCTATCGAGGGTTCAAGTTACTGATGGTAAAATTACAGTAAATGTATGATTGAAATCCAGGGAAAATTGATTTTGGTTAAAGTTAGAGCAAGGTTTGAGTTAGCAAGCTTAAGGGTTCGAGTTATCGGGAGTCAACTGTAATTATTATTACAGTACAGTACGGTACATTATATAAATAGGGTCTGCTATTTAGCATCAAAACTAAAAAGTGTTGGAATGCGGGTAGAATGTAAATAAAGGTCAGATTTATTTGAAGATTATATTGCCTCTGTGATAAATCTAAAATATCCTGCACGGACCTACAAAACAAAACACCTTTTTTTCACAAATTCTAAGATGGGAAATATTGTGCGGCCAGCCTGTTGCTAGTCCTGTAAGCTGCAGGTTCTTACTTTTGAGTCTGTAGATCAGTATTTTTACATTATTTGGAATTTTTGTCTAATTTTGACTTTAACTTCCTCTGGGATCAGTAAAAGGATTAATACTCACTCACCACAACCTTGCGGTAAGCCACTTGGGCAAACTCAACATTTCGAAATCGTGATTCTGATGGAAAGGTATATTTTTCAAGCCAATCGAGAAGAGGTAAGTCATAACCAGTACCCGTGAATACATATTGCGGAGCATGAATATGAGTATCAACAAATCCTGGCATCAAAAATTGTCTGCACAAAAAAAGATAAGATTCAGATGATGTTAAATGCACTGGATTTGCAAGGGGAAAGTGTGTTCTAGGCAAAACACATGTTCCCTGTTTAAAGTAGATTACTTCAAGATTTTTCCTGGAGCAAATCAATAAATTTGTTGCCAAGCTGGTTTGATTTTCGCCAGGACAAACCCAAGTTGCCATGTCAGGATTCCCTTTCCTCCCCCTCCTAGTCCGTCTGTATGGATGTAAGTACAGACGTATGGATGGCCATACATGCATAAGGTGAGGTCATAACCAAAATTTTCTCAAATCGATATAGGCTTCCAATTTCTATGGCAATGGGGCTAACATGCCATGGCCCTTTGCAAGCAGAAAAAAAGTGCTTTATTTGAGCGTCAATGTATTTAGAATGTGTCGATGCATTTTACGTCTCCTACTGGAGACGGGACCACCATTTTACTCGGTCATCCAAGCCTCGCAAAGGTCCAGCCACAGTTGCTCTGCTATTAGTAAAACTGACTTCTTTGCCCCCTCCCCAAAACAATGAGGGGTGACGAATGGTAAAATCCGAGACTCTACGAGACGCCGAGATCCTATTTAGAAATCCGAGCCCGAGACTCTTTGGTAGAAAGTTTCGAGACTCAAAAAAGTAAAAACAAACCATGCAAAAACGAGACTTCGAGACTTATCAGAAACGCCTCTGAGATTTCAGGATCCTGCCAAAATTTTCCGAGACCCACTTTTTTCGAGGTACCATTCGCCACCCCTACAATGCTTATAATTTTGAGTCAGAAAGGTTCTTTTTTGGTACATTACCCTTGCTAGGGGGAGGTGGGGAGATTAAGGGATGAACCCAAAGCTGATGAAGAGTAGAGTCATGAGTAATACTAACACTGTACACTTTCCATTGTTTTTTGTTGTTGGGTTTTTTTTGAAGGAATAATGCGAAATATGCGTTGCAATCAAATATGAGAATGATAAAAAAAAAAAAACAAGACAAGACAGAAAGAAGAATTTAGGTGCCTCATGACAGGACATTGTCAGCTTGTCACCCAACTGTCTTTTAACCCTACACAGCAAGGCTTAACTTGACAACCACATCAAGTTTTGCAAGGATCTAAAAGACATGTATTTCTTTTGGTTCCAATGCTGGGACCACTGATAATGACCCAGCTAATAGCAAGCACTGAAAACCATCTAACCATCCAACATCTACTCTTCTAAAAGTGACTGACAGAAGCCATATTTACATAATTACCAAAGATTATACAGACCTGACAGGTTGGAGGCTTATTACATCCTCCTTTTGAAATCCAAACTTCTTTGCAAGGTCTTCCAATTTTGTGGTGTTATCAATAAAAGCTATCTGGAAGGTACAATAAATAGAATCAGAAATTTACTTTTTACACATTTATATGCATATCAACTTTTTATTTTACAGGTTAGAATTTTTTAACCTAGATTGACTCTCATGAATAATTAGGGTTACATGTACGAGGCAAAGAAAACTGGGAATCAACCTAAGTTAAAAAATTTTAACCTGAATTTTAATTTTGACCTGCAACATATACACTCGATGCAACCAGTTACCAAAGCCAACATGTTGTTGTTTACAACAAAGCACATAGATAAGAAGATTCCTTCGTTTTGCACTGTGCATCACCAAGAGATAATGGGGGGGGGGGGGGGGGGGGGGTACTCCCACATATGGGCTATATAGGTAAGTGCCGCGGAATAGGGTATGGTTTTTGAGGTTCTCAGTCCTTAAATAGGGTATCTTTTTTGACCCTTTTGTTTCTGTGTCCCTGGTGTGGTCCTTAGACAGGGTAGCTTAATTGTATTATCTAATACTGGAGTGTGAAAACGCTCACCTAAACGAACATTTTTTTAAACTAGACTTATTCTAGTATCTTATGCTTGATGCTATACATCCAATGTTACAGAGAAGAAATAAAGTTTTCCTTTTCATGCTATTAATAATTTTGTTTTTTCCTTGAATAGGATGTCATTTTTTGGCTTTCGGTCTTAAAAAGGGTATCAGTTTTCGCTTTCTTAGTCCTTAAATAGGGTTAGGGTTCACAAACCTTCGCGGCACACCCCTATCCAAAATTCGCGGGAGCAGCCCCCCCTGGGGATAATGGGTGTCAAAGGTGATTTTCACTTTCCATCAAAGGCCACGTCAAGCAAAAGAAAAATCGAAAAACCACTAATATGAAAAAATAACATACCTAAAGGTATAACCGTTGTAAATGAGTGTTTAATCCTAAACAGCGCTTTAAACCCTAATCCGTAAAGCGAGTGCTTAAACTGAGCGCTTAACCCTAATCAGTGAAAGTCGACCAATACTGCGTAATTCTGCAAATAATATTCCAGCAGCAAAACCTCACATACCCATTGCATTTACAATTTCATAAAACTCTATTTTTTCCCGTGGCTTGCATGGCTCGCTGGCTCGCAGATTATCCAGACCCATATTATGGAAAACAGCAATCGCCTCAATCGTTCTGATCGTGTAAAAATATTTTTGAAACAGCTGGGGCGACCGAGACGATCCGGACGATCGTATGGAAACGACACTTAATTAGCGTTTACTGCTCAAATTATTAACCTGACGACCCCGTGACTGCAGGACCGCGTGAGCCGCATATTTATAGGACACCCGGGACAGAGGGGCACTCAGCTGTGTTTTCACTCTAAAAACAAGGCCGGGTTATTGTACACTGGGTCGCTGGGTCCAATACTTTCTGCAGAAAGTAGAATCTACTTTCGGGCCATGCTCACATACGGTAAATATCAGGAAAAAGGGTCCTCTTCTGGCAGGCAAAAAGAGCCCAAAACGTCGTAGATTCGGCACGTACCAGCAGAAATCTTGCAAATTTAATTTTTAACCAATTGCGTAATTTTACGAGACACAGAACTCCAAACAAAACAAAGAAACAGTTACCTTGCCATTACTGTCAACTCCTATTAATCTCTTCTTACATATTTCCATCATATTTTCCTTAGTAGAATGCACTAGAGTGCCAGAAAAGACATGCTTCATCTGGCACTTGCTGGATTTGCGTTGCGGTTCCGCCATGTTCCTGAAGTGCAACCAATAAACAGCACCCTTCCCCCGAAGAAGAAAAACGGTTTCCCTTCTCGGGGAGGGTTCGGGGGTAGCTGCGTTCTTGGAAGGCCCAGTTTGAAGGAGATTGAACACCCAACAGAGGCACCCAATGGATCTGTTCCTCAAAATATCTGCTCTACAGGCAGTTTTTTGCTGGCTGGGTGATTTGGAAACTGATGATTTGTCCTTGTGAGGAAATTGTGCCTGAGAAGTAGACAACTCAAAAGCAGGGTGACTGAGGG
The DNA here is from genome assembly GCA_964035525.1 of Porites cylindrica. Taxonomy (NCBI): domain Eukaryota; kingdom Metazoa; phylum Cnidaria; class Anthozoa; order Scleractinia; family Poritidae; genus Porites; species Porites cylindrica. The sequence continues at coordinate 2,857,762 of OZ037778.1, read as the reverse complement.
ACCCGCGGTGGGGGTGGGGGGTTCCTGGGTTAATTTTTGATGGGTAAGTGCCGCTGGCCTCTCAGAGCCCCCACCATTTACAGTCTATTCGGCCAATCATAGACCCCATCTTGGTCACTTTTGGGCAAATACGTAATTTTCGCTATTCCGGAACTTAGTCATTTTCTATTTTTATGAATTGACCCATTTTTTAGATTGAATGTAGAACACTTTACTTTTCATCTGCAGTACAAATATTCTGGTACGTGTGCTAACCGTAAATATGAAGAACTGTCTTACCCTAAAAAATCCGCCATGTGCGACCCCATTCTAGTAACCCTCTTGAAAATGCGACTCCATTATAGTCAGTTCAGTCGTGAAAATACGACCCCATCCAGCGGCACATCCCCATTAGCCTCTTATAAGGAAGTACCCCTCCCCAGGCTGAGGGGATTTGATGTCTAGAATTAGTAGCTGCTATGTGCTATTTGTAAGCAACCTCTCAAAACTCTCCACCACCCCCCCCCCCCCCCCACCCCGCTCCCGTCAAACCGAAGGAGTGAATAGACCTTGTCGCTGCCGTCAATCATCTTAACGGACCTCTTAGGAAACAAAACTTTACTTTAAAGGGTTCAAAAGGTCATGGTTTGTGATTGGTGATTGGTGGATTTCGATCTGCTTTGTGTGTTTCTGTCAAGGTTCGTTGCTTGTAATCGTAATTATGATTGACGGCAGCGAAAAACGCAATTGTAAAGGCGGCTTATGAACTTTAGAGTTCGCATGTTTGTGAAAAGCGCAGTAACTTACGAAACTCATTAGTTTATGTTGACACTAGCTTTTAAGAGTAGGAAAATTAGTGAAAGATTCTGGCAATTCTACTTGTTTACAAAAAGGTCAACTCTGCTAGTTAAAACCAGTAGAAAAACTAAGTTCCTGCATTCATTTTCCGTAGAACAAAATGCAAAATTGTTACCTTCTTTGTCTATGCTTGTCGTTTAGGATAAAAGTTAAGAAAAGGTACCTATTGTTTGAAAAAGAAGTCGGGTATTCTCAGCTTTCGAGTGAATGATATTTTGACGTCAATATTGTCCGCTCTTCATCCATTTCTCGCTTCACCAAACGATGTTTTAAAGCGTAGAAAAAGGTACCTTTTTTTTCGGTTTCAAGCGATGTCATGAAAGGCACAAAAGGGTACCTTTTTTGCAGTTAGAAGCGATGTTCTCAAAAGCGCGAAAAATCTTGGCAGTTGGAAGTTATGTGCTCAAAAGCGGGCAAAATTTACGTTTATTAAAAGTCTTAAAAAATGTAAAATAGTGTTTTCAAGCCATGGGAAGCCATTTAGAATCCTACTGATTGACAGATGCAACCGTTTGGTGCCATTTTATGATTTTTTTTGTCTGAATTTACTAATCCACTAGTCAAGAGATAAATATTCCCCGTTTGTTGGCCAAGTTTGAAAACACCCACGTACAATTGCTGAGCTTGACACTGTGACAGTGTCAGGTCGCAGTTTTAAAATCTATCCCCCTTGCTTGATTTTGGCTTGGATGTGAGCCATCTTGATCAGTGTCGGATTGAAGCTGGAAGCATTGTCACTGGTTAAGTGGTTATCAGTGAATGACAGCAGTGTCAGGTATAAGTAACCTGAAGAGAAGCCGGGCCAGGCTCTTGTGCATTTAAAATGCTTTTTTTGTTTCCTCGCTAAAATGCTTTACCTTAATGCTCCATTTTTTCGAATAACATGCTCACCCTAAAAAAATTCACTAAAATGCGCGACGATGAGATGATGATAAGTATAAGTGTTAAAACAACCAGTATGAACGCTAATGGATTTAATACACCAAAAGACAATTAACAGTGGCATTTGAAATTATTTTTATTTTGGCTTTTGAGAGTTTATTTTCTATTTACATTTTCTCTGAAAGAAAAATTTTTCGGGAAATTGCACCAAAATTCTCGAAAAAATTGCTGGCATGCTGTGCAAAAGTCTAAGAAGAGGAAAGCTGTTCAGGCTTACTTTATTATTTAGTTAGGGGGTGTTAAAATCGGACTCTTTAGAACTGAGAAGGAAATATCTTAGCCTAGTTCAAATGTATAAGATTATATTTGGTTACTGTGATATCAATTGCCATCATTACTTTGATATTACTGGAATAACTCGAACTAGAAGTAAGCATGAGTGTAGAATAAGGCCTGAAGTTGCCCGTACAAATTATTTTCAATATTCATTTTTTCATAGATATATTAATGATTGGAACTCTTTGCCTTCTGAAGTAATGTCATCTCCTAGCCTTCAGTCTTTTAAAGTTTCACTGATCAAGTACCTTCTTTCATAATTTACCTTAAAATACTAGGCATAGTGTCTATAATATAAGTTTATACATTATTATTAGACATCCAGGGCCCAGTTGTTCGAAGGCCGATTAGCGCTTAACCCGGGATTAAATTTAACCCGTGTTTGTTTTTCTTGTGTTCAAAAGCATTTTCTCGGATAATTTTCTCTGCTGTTTTTTAGAGCTTCCAATCATCAACTTGTAGACAAAAAGAATTAAAACTGAAATGCATTTTAAGCTTTCAAATCTAACTTCAAATCTTGCTCTAACCCTGGGTTAGCTTAACCCAGCTTTGAACAACTCGGCCCTGGTCTATAATTTATAGTCTAATTTATAGTCTTTTAATATATATGTTTATATATTAATTAATTATTTTTTTTTCCTTTTTTCTTTTTTGGAGGGTATGTCTTAGCATGGGAATTTGGTTTCCCTCTACTACCGTCCTGTTAACTATTTTTGTATTTTTGTTCGATTGTATATGTTAGTATTAGTTCATTTGTATCAGTTATGAATGGTTACGAACTGTGATTAAAGATTAAAGATTAAAGGTACATGTATGGTGGAATTTTTACTGTTAATGGCTTTACCTCGGTCTGTAGCTCAAAAAGCACCTGAAGTTAAATTATTTGTACAATTTATATTATAGCAAACAAAATAACCCCAAGACTGAAGTCTCTAATAACCTTTCTGGAGTGAAAAACATCACCCACGAAACAAGACAGTTATTAAAATGACCCGCTCGGAACCCGCTCAGTTTAGACTTAAAGGAAAAGAAAAATGAACACTTTTGCTTTACATGTAGGACTTCTTTCAAGTTAAAGTATTTGCTCCACGCTTAAAATTGCGCTTGCTGAGCTTCTCTTCTTGCATCTAGTTTTAATGTACCAGAAGTTGCTACATTTTCAGGAGCCATTTTATCCATTTGGCTGGTGGCCAGTATTTTCGGATTTCTTATAGTTTCTCGCTTTTGATCTTGGCTAAAAGAAGCGAGCTAAAACTTTTTACTCCGCTTATTACCCTAGTAGACCATTTCAATTTTAACAGGATCACCTAGAATCCGCTAAAAAAAACTCTGCATCGTTCATTGAAGCTCAAGAGGTGTTAACGGTTGACATCTGTCAGTCAGCAGGATTTTAAATGGCTTCCCAAAAGCTTGAAAACGCTATTTTATATTTTTAAAAAGGTACCTTTTTCGCACTTTTAACAACATCACTTCCAAATGCAAAACAGGTACCATTTTGACGCTTTTGAGAACATCACTTCCAACTGCAAAAAAGGTACCTTTTTGCGCCTTTAATGAGATCGCTTGGAAGGGACAAACAGATACGGGAAACTCTTTCGCGCTTTAAATCATCGTTTGGTAAAGTGAGAAATGGATGAAGAGCGGACAATATTGACGTCAAAATATCATTCACTCGAAAGATGAAAATACCTGACTTCTTTTTCAAAAAAAGGTGCCTTTTCTTAACTTTTAACCTAAACGACAAGTATAGACATTAAAAAGGTAACAAGTTTGCATTTTGTTCTTCGGTAAATGAATGCAGAAACTTAGTTTTTCAGCTGGTTTTAACTAGCAGAGTTGAAATTTTTGTTTAAAAGTAGAATTGCCGGAATCTTTCACTGATTTAGGAAGCTTTTAGTTCTAATTTTTAAAATCATTGAAGTAAACTTTCAGGGCCGTAGCCAGGAAGAAACTACAACCGAGGCGAACACACGGTCCGTTGTACGAAATCAGCCGTATGAAATCTTCTAATATTATCAGTCTGATAAAAAAAATAAAAATCGACAGTATTTGATAAAATTTTACCGAGGCGAGTGCCTCGGTTCGCCTCATACTGGCTATGGCGGTGTAAACATATTAGCCACGCAAACAAGTAAATAGCGCGCTGCTAAGGAATACGTTCGGTAAGCAGTTATAATAGATGGATAGAGAAAGAGAACAAACATCAGGAAGAATGTAGAACCGCCTTCAGGGGCACCCAATGGATCTGTTCCTCAAAATATCTGTTCTTCAGGCACATTTTTGCTGGCTGGGAGATGTGGAAGAAATAAAAGTCCTTGGAAGGAAAGTGTTGCTCGGAAAAAGATAATTCAGGGTGTCAGAGGGGATTTGAAGTCTAGAATAGCTGCTACGGGTTACTTGTATGGGTTACTTACCACTCAAGATCTCAATTGTGCCCTATGAAACTTCCCAGTAAGTCAGGTTGCAGGTTGTAAGGTTGCTGGCTGGGAACTCTTCCATCAGTCTTGCTAGGAGTAAGGAACAGACAATTTTTTCCAGCAATCTCCCAAAATGCTTGAAATAGTCTCAGAAAACTTTATTCACGCTTTGTTGTTGTTTTTAGGTCTTTTTCTCAAAATTTCCCGTTGGGTGCCCCTGCGCCTTTCGAGTAAGTAAAATAAATCTTGATTTTGGTGGAGTTCCTCTCCTTCTAGCCTCCCCGGGTCTAACCTGTACACAGGCTACTCTCCTTCTCACCGACCCCATCGGTAAACGACACTACAAAGCATCGTTTACCAGTGGAGAAGCCTTCTTTATCAGTAGGACACAAATAACCTTCATCAGAGGTGGACCGAGTTACGTTCAGCAGAGTGCTGAAAAAGTCAGAGGACCAACCTCTTTGACAGATCTACCAGAACCTCCCATTATATCGTACAAACGTGAAAGGTCTCTGAAGGATATACTCTTAAAAAGCTAAGCCAAACTCTGGGAATTAAAAGCTATAAACGGCGTGGGCGGAAGGCGTACCTTATATGAAATTTTCGCGTTAATTTCGCGAATTTCGCGATACAAAAAAAATCCCGAAATTAAAGTGACGCGAACAAAATGCTTGAATTATATCAATAATCAAGAAATAACGAGTTTATTACCACTGAAACTCACACAAAATCACATTTTTTACTGTTCATTTTTTCTCCGTGCTAAGTCTGTAGGAAGGAATTTTTAGTGTAAATGGATGTTGTGGTCAACTGACTCAAGACTGATAAATAATTTACGTCTACAGACATGAACTGCTTGTGGACATTTTGAGAACTGCTTTTTGTTGTTAACTATACTGTTGACACCTAGTCCCGCAGTGACGTTATTGCTCCTTAGATAAAGTCGTTTTATTTAATTCAAGGACATGTTAAATAACATTGCCAATGAAATGTGAATTGCGGTGCTTCAAAACGCGAAATTAACTGAGTGATTCAAAATATGACGCGAAATTCTTGCCAAATCGCGAAATTTAAGTGTCGCGAAATATGCGCACATCAAAATCGCGAAATAAACATGTCGCGAAAATTTCATGTAATAAGGCAATTCGGGCTTGTCTTCCCAGTTACAGTTAACCAAAAAATGACAGTTCACTCTGGATTAATCAGTTATCGGCTTTCGCGAGGAACTGAGAAGCCTCTTCAGTGAAACATCGTTTCATTGAAGGTTTCATGGCGATAAAAGCCGGAGTGTACGCGTGTTGCATACAGTAATCTTGTTTCTGCCCTGTATTTACCTAAAGATTTGAATTCGTTTTTAGATTTTAAGAAGCAAATGTCAGGGGCACCTAACGACTTTTCTGTGAAATAACTGTTCGAAGGAGCAAATATTGCCTAATTTCTAAAGCTTGAGAAAAGCTAAAAATTTCTAGATAGCCATAATGATTCCATTCGACTAAAATATTCGGAGGTTTTCTAATAGCTTACCTACGATTTTTGGGAGGTTGTGTTATCCAAATTTTAATGTCAAGATATTGCGATTATTGTTAAAAAACGTCTCCTTAACATTTCGGTATAAAGACAAACCGTCCGCTATAATTTTCTAATGAAAGCAAGGCTACTTCATGTCCTCGAACTTTCGACCGGACCCATAAGAATAGCTACGTAATAGCTCGGATAAGACGAAAAAGCCACCCAAGACTTTCGTGACAACAAAAGTTCCCCTAAGACATCCAAATAGATAAATAGTTTTTAGGACAACTCCAAATTAACCAAACAGCCTTCTAAAGCACAGAGAAAACTATTTAAGACACCTCTGGCGTATATGGATACATTCGGTCCTTGGGTGCCCCCTGAATGTAACCGTTTTATACGGTATTGTCCCCTACAATCTCGTTTCTTTGTATATTATCACAGAAAACTAATCAAATGTCCATGTATTTGTTGGACGACCATGTAGTGAGATCAGTGTGTTCAGTGTTCTTTGCTCAGCAATAACACATTATCATGATGATAAAATCAATTAGTGTTTTCAGTTACCTCCTAGCAAGGAAATTTATGAGAAATCCTTTGTTCCTTCATCAGATTTCACTTTATACCCAAACTCTCTAATTTTTTACAGTTTTTTTTTCTAGAAATGTTGGTTCCGTTCGAATATTTTCCGGACAAAAAATGTTTTGATATACTTATTTAGGTTTGTAAAATAAAATTTGTAGTGGCCTCCACTGAATTTTACAGCCTATATGGTTTCTATAGTCACTGTAGCAAGCTTTGAACAATTTTTGAAGCACACGCCGGATATATATCGTAAACTTATGGATGTTTGTTATAAGTCAGTGATACTAAGGAAATTCTGGTGCTTTATAGTGTATCTTATAATTAGATCCATGTATGATAGTACTAACGAACATACTAACGTACAGGCTGGAAATATATTTATTTGGAAAGAGGTAAGAGTCGGAGTTATTTACTGGAATTCAACCAGTCAGGAGCACCCAACGAGAATACAGTTCAAAACCACTTAAACATAGCATTGTTGAAAGTATTTTAGTATTTAAAGGGTAGATATAGGCATATTTTTATCCCCTAAAAATTTTTCATCTGTTAGAATTTCCTAGCTGAAAGTATAGTGATCCGAAAATTATAGGGATCACAACTTACTTTTCGAAAATTTCAGTCCGAAAAAAGGCTCCCGAAAATTTTAGGTGACCTTTGTAGGGCAAAAATCCGTTAAAAATGGGCAATTATACCATTTTTGGGGGATTCGAAAATCGGCAGACAAGCATGAAATTTTTTCAACAAATGTTCCGAAAATTCTAGATCTCAAATCGTCTTCCGAACAGATATTTTCCAAAAATTGTCGGTGGGTGCCCCTGAACCAGTTCCGTTTAAATCAGCAAATCACGGAATCTAGTCTTTATCCATAATGTTCGTGCACCCAATGATTCCATATGAATGAGGAGAAACCAGTTAGTAATTTCTTCGCTTGCGGGGACAAAACAGCAAGGGAGTCAGTAAGATTCAGCATTGACTGCCACCCGCGGCAAGATTGGCTAAGACTGCTCGGTCCTTTAAATCGTAAAAATGAGATACTGAAAAAGCTGGTTATGATGATTGTCGGATAAACAAGTATATAGAACAATCGTAGAAATAACGTGAGAAATAATCTTGAATCCATTTTTACCACCGTAAATTAGAGTGGAAAAGTCACATGAAATTAATGTGTTTACAAGATTATTAGCAATCAAAACCTAGGAATTGAGGTAACATCATAACTTCATGATATGTATTCTTTGAAACTTTGATGCAAAGAAATGCGGTTTGTTTAGCAATATTAGATTTTACATTTTTAGGCCGAACAGGTGTCATTCAGTTGCTGCATTGATTATTTAGATCTTGTTTACAGTTTTACTTATATGGTTGCGCATAATATGTGGACTGCAGGTTTTGGGTGTCCAAGTAGGCCACGCTATAATGAAATTAAAAAAGTACACTTGCTAATAGTTAGAATAACCGCACTTGTCGGTTCTCCAAGATGGAATGTAAAATCATCAACGCTGTTTGAGCTGTTTAACTAAAATTGCTAATTCAAATTTGGAAAGATCGGCCAGCCCGTTGCTTCTTAAATGTCCAGTTCACATCCTTCAATTCCTCACTTCAGGGGCACCCAATGGATCAGTTCCTCAAAATATCTATTCTTCAGGCACATTTTTGCTGGCTGGGAGATGTGGAGGAAATAATAGTCCTTGGAAGGAAAGTGTCGCTCGGAAAAAGATAATTCAGGGTGTCAGAGGGGATTTGAAGTCTAGAATAGCTGCTACGGGTTACTTGTATGGGTTTCTTACCACTCAAGATCTCAATTGTGCCCTATGAAACTTCCCAGTAAGTCAGGTTGCAGGTTGTAAGGTTGCTGGCTGGGAACTCTTCCATCAGTCTTGCTGGGAGTGAGGAACAGATAATTTTTTTCCAGCAATCTCCCAAAATGCTTGAAATAGTCTCAGAAAACTTTATTCACGCTTTGTTGTTGTTTTTAGGTCTTTTTCTCAAAATTTCCCGTTGGGTGCCCCTGTCACTTTTCGCAGCTTCATGTACTAGCATGCGTGCTTGAACGTTTTATTTGGCAAACGCCGTGGCTTTCAATTCCCGAAATGATTTGTTATGAAACTTGTGGGTATTCTAGGTTTCCTTGTTTGGTTTCCTTTTTCGGTGGTTAAAAGTGAAAAAGACTGGCGGTATTAGTTTGCTTTGAGCTTTGTAAATCTTAACATATAAGATACTAAAGTGAACATGATCTTCGCAGCAGAATGTCTACAATGAACAACCTACCTCCTGGCACCACATTTTTGCGGGTTCTAATTTTTGCTATTTTGGCGATTTTTCCGCAAAAATAAGTTCCCGCAAATAAAAAATACCACAAACATTTTTCCCGCAAAAATTTACCCCAGAGTAAAGATTCTCTAACTTAAATTCGCTACACAAATATACTTTTCTAGGAAATCATCTCTCTTCAAAACGGTATACAATGAATTACTGGTTATAGGTTACGCATACCATATAGAGTGCCGTTTGAAAATATGTATTTCTGTTGCACATTCTTAACAAAAACGAAAATATTATCAATGCTGTGTACTGGATACTTACTGAAAATCGCAAAAATTAATTCCATCGAGAAAAACCAATCTGTCCTAATCGCAAAAATTTTGTGCCACACTGTAAGCGGTTGAAAAAGAACCTTATAAAATTCAAGCTTTTACCAGGTTCCTTTTGCAACCGCTCAGGTTGTTCATTCTATTACGAAGATCATGTTCACTTTCATATCTTTATCCGCAGTTCAAAATATGATTTATTTTATATATTCCAATTCATATAAGATATCACTTATTATACTCGGCTGAGTTTAAAATTCACGAACAAAGGGTCATCTTAGTAAGTACTGATAAAAAAAAACCGAAAATGACCGGAAAAAACGTGAATAGGAATACTGTACATACTACTTGTCATGTCACGGGCAGAAATCAAAGATGTAAATTAGTCAGTCCAGCGTGATTAACACTACCGTCTCAAGAACGCAAATGATATTTTGCAATTAATGGTTTCAACCTTTTTTAATAGTTATGTACTAAAAAAATACATAAAAAACTTGCAGCAATAAGCCTGCTTTACCGATCACCTAGTTTCCGCGAAACACAAAAACTTATTATACACAAAAGGTTGTTAACTCCAGCAAAAAAATTAATAGCACACGGTACTGTATAAATAGAGGATATTTCATGGCTGCGCGGAGATACGAAATTTCTCTTCGAGTGTTGAAAAATATTTCACGAGTGAGCGCAGCGAACACACAAATTATGAAGAGAAGAAGAAGTTTTGTATCTCCAAGAGGCCATGTAAGGTTCTATTTATTATATAAACGCCAATAAAATACCAAACCATTTCGCTTTAATTGCTGGTGTGAAAGGCGCTGCGCTCGTTCGTAAAATATTGTTTTGCCACTCGAAAATAAAATTCATATCTTTAAGCCGCCGTGCAATGTTCTTTTTATTATATAGACAAAAAGGCATCGATAAAATAATAGATTTTTATTCGCCAAAAAGTAATTGTGACGGCTCAAATTTACATAACAGCAATATAAGACATTGTTTACAATAATCTTGAGAAACAACACTGAGCTGAATAGGGCTCTACAATGACAAAATGTAAGTAAAGCTTTGAGAAATGTATAATTAAAATTCAAAGAACGCAAGACGCCTACAAATTTTGGAGGGAAACTACCGAAATTACGTCATCGATAAACTCACGTGTGAGATTATGGAAAATAAACCACTCGGGTCCCGGGTGTAGTTTTTATGAATTTTACGAGTGGTATATTTTCCAGTAAAACACTCGTGTCTATATAATAAATAGAGGATATTTCATGGCTGCGCGGAGATACGAAATTTCTCTTCGAGTGTTGAAAAATATTTCACGAGTGAGCGCAGCGAACACACAAATTATGAAGAGAAGAAGAAATTTTGAAGAGAAATTTTGTATCTCCAAGCGGCCATGTAAGGTTCTATTTATTATATAAACGCCAATGAAATACCAAACCATTTCGCTTTAATTGCTGGTGTGAAAGGCGCGATTTATCATGTAGCCACAGCAACGGTGATATTTTCACATGTGAAGATATCAAGTTTTCGCGCGAAAGCTCACCTGGTATTTAATTGGTGTTTATATAATAAAACAGCTTTGTAAATGTGTCGTGAGGCTCAAATAAAAATGCAAACGTAACCCTTAGACATTCAATCTCGATTAACTCACCCCTCAGCTCCAAAATCAGACAGGCTTTCTAAAACTTGCTTTGTTATTCTCTCTGTTATTGCAGATAAGGATTAATGCAGCTATAACTAGCGTCCTTTAAAGTTCCCAGTCTTTGTCATGAAGACTAATCAGATCTTTGTGTCATTTTCTATTATTGCTTTGCTTTTGGTATTTATCTATAACACGAACTGGACTTCAATCTGGCTTTTGCGTACAAAAATAAGTTCAACCAGCGCAGTGAAACTCATTGGGTTCCTCAAAACCGAGCAACTGAAAGACGTTCAGACAAGAGAAACCCTTATAAACAGCAACGAAACTTTTAAGATATATGACAGCAAAGCAAACAACAGCAACACAGAAGCTGGTATAATCGTGGAAAATAGTCATCCACAACAAGAATTTGTTAAAAGGCGAAAAAATCTCATAGTACTGAGCGCAGGCCGCAGTGGATCTTCCTTACTTGGTTCCTTATTCGACAATAATCCGCACGTCATGTATTGGTTTGAGCCTCTATATACTATCATGAAACGAATCCCTATGAAACGGCAGCCAACAAAATACAAAGAAACCACCACCAGCGTTATCGATAGCTTCTTTCAATGCGGCTTTGACAAAATTGACAAGACTATTTTATCGGTGCTCTCGAGATATATGTTCCGCAAAAAAAGTAAAGCGCTCTCTAAAGAGCAGTTGCCCCAGTTTTCAAGTCAACGTCTTAGCAATGCTTGTAAAAGTTACGATCACACAGTGATCAAGATTTTGTCTCATCGAGTGCCCAATACAACAATACTGACTTTAGAGAAACTTTTCCAAGAACAAAATCAATATGATGCAAAACTGGTCCACTTGGTTCGCGATCCAAGAGGAGTGGTCTATTCCAGGGTTAAGCTAGGATGGATGAAGAAAAACTTTAACAGCCCTGAATTTCGGAAAAGTGTTCGAAACGTATTTGATCCAATAATTCAGAATATACGACTTGGTCTGTTTTCTTGCCCATCTTGGCTTAGAGAGCGCTTTAAAGTTGTTCGCTATGAAGATCTTGTGGCGAACATGGTAAACGTTACACGTGACCTTTATAAGTTCGCAGGATTGGATTGGTCATCTAACGTTGATAAGTGGATAAGTACTTTAGCCAACAATTCCAAGCACGGACGCGCTTATTCCTTGTTAAGAAACGCGTCAATTTCTATGAACAGTTGGAGACACGCACCTAAACCCCTGATAGAAGCTGTGGAAGATGTATGCGCGGATCTCATGGATCTTTTGGGATACGAGAAAATGATAATAAAATAAGACAGACAAAATTTTGCCTAATGATACTAATGTTGTTAATGATATATGAAATAAACCATATATTAACTGCGGAAATGAAATCAAAATGAAGACATGATCGTCGCAGTGAACGCAATTTATGCAATTGCGTAAAGAAGCCTGAAAAAAAAATTCAGTCCTGAATTTTTTTTCTTTTTTTTTTCAGGCTTCTTTACGCAATTGCATAAATTGCGTTCACTGCGACGAATTCATTTCTTCATTTTCGATACTAATGTTCTCGTATAGAGGTGCTGAGTAGTCCATACCAACTAGAACGTTTTCTTTTAATAGTCCGCCAACCTAAAATATCCGTGAGGACTGACGTTAAAACCAGACGTAATCTAGCTTATTTTGGGTTGGAAAATATGAAACGGCTTGTCGGCCATTTGCATTGTAAAATGTAATTGAATTGAGAATCCAGGCGCAGACGGATGGCTAATGTTGACTGAAGCTCACTGACAAGATGAATGGGAATTGGATAAAATTAAATTCGTTTTAACAAATAATATAATCTTTAGAAATTGTTTACCAACAATTCTTGTCTTTATTCTATACCCCCCTTAGTAGTGCGCACAAAATTTGAATGGTCTTCAGGAAAACGAAATCTCATTAGTTCAGGTACGCAGTTCGGAGTATTATTCGTTTAAGAAAAACATGCTATTAAATATTCTTATAGCTCACGCTTTCCCTGGGGCGTTTGGATTGGAAGCTTAATTTGTTTGAAATTGAATATTTTTTTGTTCAAATTTGCATGTTTTCTTATTTTTTCATGAAACGCAGCTGGCGTTGATGGGGTATGAACTAACAAAACCAAATACAAGTACACCTGGAAAATAAATCTCGCACGTGATATTAATTTAAAACTCTAAGGACACTTGGTTAGAGTTTAGCGGCATGTTGCAGTAATTTTACTTAAATTAATTTTTACACGTATTAAACAGTATAGTACCTGCGTTACGTTCAATAAACAACTCTGCAATAAACTAATTTTAGCAGCCTTGTTTTTATGCAGGGAAGATTTATAGCTACAACATGTCAAGTGAAGGAATTTTTTTCCCCGGCATTGCCCTATATCTTATTTACAAAACACTGAAAATTTCCTGATTACACAAGTTGTTAGTAGTAACCGTGCCCCACGTATAGAAAGACTCTACTTTTCCTCAACCAACAAAGATTGCTTGAGTTTCGTGTTTGGACATGGCATCCTCATGCAGGGTGCGGGGTATCGGCATTGAAGATGTGCATATTTTCAAACATTGTCATGAAATGACAGGATTATTGTTGTGGATTGGGACATACTTTATAAGCTGTGTGGTTCAGCAAACAAGTAGAGTAAAGGATTTATCTTCTCTGGCAAGATATGATGACAGTTGTTTAGCTTCAATAAGGCATGTTCAAAGTATCAAACGCGTAGTACGACCTCGCCCAAATATACGCTCCCACAGCGTCTTGTTACATGAAATTTTCGCGACGCGTTAATTTCGCAATACCAAAAAAATCGCGAAATTAAATGACGCGAAAATGAATTTAGTGACGCACATTATATCAATCATCAAGAAAGAACGAGTTTATTACCACTGAAACGCTTACAAAATCACTTTTTTACTGTTCATTTTTTCTTCGGAATTTTTACAAAATCACTTTTTTTACTGTTCATTTTTTCTCCGGAATTTTTAGTGTAAATGGATGATGTGGTCACCTGACTCAAGACTGAAAAATAATTTACGTACAAGCATGAACTGCTTGTGCACATTTTGAGAGCTGCTTTGTTGTTACTGTTGACATCTAGTCCCACTGTGACGTTATTGCTCCTTTGATAAAGTCGTTTTATTTAATTCAAGGACATGTTGTATAACATTGCCAATGAACTGTAAATTGTGGTGCTACAAAACGTGAACTTAAAGTGATTCAAAATATGAAATTCTCGCCAAATTGCGAAATTTAAGTGTCGCGAAATATGCGCACATCAAAATCGGGAAATAAACATGTCGCGAAAATTTCATGTATTAAGGTAATTCAGGCTTGTCTTCCCAGTTACAGTTAACCCAAAATGACAGTTTACCCTGGATTAATCAGTTATGGGCTTTCGCGAGGAACTGAGAACTCCCTCTTCAGTGAAACATCGTTTCACTGAAGGTTTCTTGGCGATAAAAGCCATAGTGCATGCAGTTTGCATATAGTAATCTTGTTTCTGTCCTATATATATGCCTAAAGATTTGAATTCGTTTTTAGATTTTAAGAAGCAAATGTCAGGGGCACCTAGCGACTTTTCTGTGAAATAACTGTTCGAAGGAGCAAATATTGCCCAGAAATTTCCATTCGACTAAAATATTCGGAGGTTTTCTAATAGCTTAACTACGATTTTCGGAGGTTGTGTTATTCACATTTTAATAGCAAGATATTGCAACTGATGTTAAAAAAAGGTCTCCTTAAGATATCGGCATAAAGACAAAGCGTCCGCTATAATTTTCTAATGAAAGCAAGGCTACTTCATGTCCTCGAACTTTCGCAGGACCCATAAGAGTAGCTAACACTTTCGGAAGAGACGAAAAAGCCATCTAAGACATTCGTGACAACCAAACTGTTTCCCTAAGACATCCAAACAGATAAAGAGTTTTTAGGACAACTCCAAAATAACCAAACAGGCTTCTAAAGCACAGAGGAAACAGAAGACACTTCTGGCGTATTTGGAAACATTCGGTTGTTGGGTGTCCCTGATATGTAACCGTTTTACACGGTATTGTCCCCCACAAACCTCGTTTCTTTGTATTTTATCACCGAAAACTAATTAAATGTCCATGTATTTGTTGGACAACCATGTAATGAGATCAGTGTGCTCAGTGTTCTTTGCTCAGCAATAACACATTATCATGATGATAAAATCAATTAGTGTTTTCAGTTACCTCTTAGCAAGGAAATTTATGAGAAATCCTTTGTTCCTTCATCAGATTTCGCTTTATACCCAAACTCTCTAATTTTTTACGGTTTTTTTTTCTAGAAATGTTGGTTCCGTTCGAATATTTTCCGGACAAAATCTGTTTTGATATACTTAATTAGGTTTGTAAAATAAAATTTGTAGTGGCCTCCACTGAATTTTACAGCCTATATGGTTTCTATAGTCACTGTAGCAAGCTTTGAACAATTTTTGAAGCACACGCCGGATATATATCGTAAACTTATGGATGTTTGTTATAAGTCAGTGATACTAAGGAAATTCTGGTGATTTATAGTGTATCTTATAATTAGATCCTTGTATGATAGTACTAACTTGGAACATACTAACGTACAGGCTGGAAATATATTTATTTGGAAAGAGGTAAGAGTCGGAGTTATTTACTGAAATTCAACCAGTCAGGAGCACCCAACGAGAATACAGTTCAAAACCACTTAAACATAGCATTGTTGAAAGTATTTTAGTATTTAAAGGGTAGATATAGGCATATTTTTATCCCCTAAAAATTTTTCATCTGTTCGGATTTCCTAGCTGAAAGTATAGTGATCCGAAAATTATAGGGATCACAACTTACTTTTCGAAAATTTCAGTCCGAAAAAAGGCTCCCGAAAATTTTAGGTGACCTTTGTAGGGCAAAAATCCGTTAAAAATGGGCAATTATACCATTTTTGGGGGATTCGAAAATCGGCAGACAAGCATGAAATTTTTTCAACAAATGTTCCGAAAATTCTAGATCTCAAATCGTCTTCCGAACAGATATTTTCCAAAAATTGTCGGTGGGTGCCCCTGAACCAGTTCCGTTTAAATCAGCAAATCACGGAATCTAGTCTTTATCCATAATGTTCGTGCACCCAATGATTCCATATGAATGAGGAGAAACCAGTTAGTAATTTCTTTGCTTGCGGGGACAAAACAGCAAGGGAGTCAGTAAGATTCAGCATTGACTGCCACCCGCGGCAAGACTGGCTAAGACTGCTCGGTCCTTTAAATCGTAAAAATGAGATACTGAAAAAGCTGGTTATGATGATTGTCGGATAAACAAGTATATGGAACAATCGTAGAAATAACTTGAGAAATAATCTTGAATCCATTTTTACCACCGTAAATTAGAGTGGAAAAGTCACATGAAATTAATGTGTTTACAAGATTAGCAATCAAAACCTAGGAATTCAGGTAACATCAAAACTTCATGATATGTATTCTTTGAAACTTTGATGCAAAGAAATGCGGTTTGTTTAGCAATATTAGATTTTACATTTTTAGGCCGAACAGGTGTCATTCAGTTGCTGCATTGATTATTTAGATCTTGTTTACAGTTTTACTTATATGGTTGCGCATAATATGTGGACTGCAGGTTTTGGGTGTCCAAGAAAGCCACGTTTTAATTAATTAAAAAAAGTACACTTGCTAATAGTTAGAATAACAGCACTTGTCGGTTCTCCAAGATGGAATGTAAAATCATCAACAGTGTTTGAGCTATTAAGCTAAAATTGCTAATTCAAATTTGGAAAGATCGGCCAGCCCGTTGCCTCTTAAGGTGGCTCCGTAATTAATACAAGAGCATTTAGCTGTGACAAATTTTCCGTCATAACGTTTTCGATTTTAACGCGATGGCTGCGAAACTTTGCAAAGAACAATATATATCATTCGGCAATAATACGAAATATTCCGATTTCATTGATGGTAAATATTTCTTGAGAAATTAGCGCTTAAAAGGACCCTAATGTTCAAAGAAAATCGCGTCTAGTAAAAAATTTTGCTGATATTTTTTACTGAAATTTCTGGTATCGGCTTTAATTGATATAATAAATATGCCAGAGGAATTTCAGAAAAATCGTTGGAGCAGAAGTCCGTAACTAAAAGTCGCTGAAAATTCAGCTGTGAAATTGTTTTGGAATTTCAAAAATAAATTACTATCAGGAAGAAGGAGACACCAGTTTGAATTTTCGGGACAAGTAAATTCAATGTTTGCTAATTCTGAAAACAAAAGCCGATTGCCTATCGTGCTATTCTTTAAAAGGTACTTTTCAGTTTTAGAAGCACTATAAATTGCTCCAAACCTTGCTCTGAAGTAGAATGACTTGTTCCTCGACATTTTTAAAATAGCCCTTGGCAGTTTTGGTTCAAACTCCTGCTACATACATTTTGATGTATTGCAATGCATCCTCAACGGCTTTTCTTGCTGTACGTTGTTTCCAATTCAGGAAAAAGGTATTGGGATTGTAAGCTACCTTGTATCGAAGCTCAGATAGAACTGTCCAGCACCTTTGTTTATGACCAGAAAATGAGCACGTGCGGCAGCTCTGCGAGGAATTCACACCTCAGCCAGGGGGGACGAATGATAATGATACCCATGTCTGTGAACCGATCTGTATAAACATGTATTGCAGAGCAAAACATAATAATCAAGAAAAAATACCCATTCATTGAAGGAAGGAGTGACAAAAATTTCAGAGTTGTAAATTTATTCACGGGCAGTATTTTTGCGATAATTTTATTTTACACTGTGATGTTATTCGGTTCACAGGCATGGTCATCATTGTTGTTCGTCCCCCCTGGGTGAGGTGCGAATTCCTCGCAGAACTGCCGCTCGTGCTCATTTTGTAGTCATAAACAAAGGTGCTGGACAGTTCTATCTGAGCTCTGATACGAGGTAGCGTCCAATCTTAATACTTTTTTCCTGAGTTAGAAGCAACGAACAGCAATAAAAGTCGTCGAGAATGAATTGCAATACATGAAAATGTATGCAGCAGGAGTTTGAGCCAAAACTGCAGAGGGATATTTTAAAAATGTCGAAGAACAAGTCATTCTACTTCAGAGCAAGGTTTGGAGCAATTTATGGTGCTTCTAAAACTAAAAAGTACCTTTTAAAGAATAGCACGATAGGCAATCGGCTTTTGTTTTAAGAATTAGCAAACGTTGAATTTACCTGTCCCGAAAATTCAAACTGGTGGCTCCTTCTACCTGATAGTAATTTATTTTTGAAATTCCAAAACAATTTCACAGCTGATTTTTGAGCGACTTTTAGTTACGGACTTCTGCTCCAACGATTTTTCTGAAATTCCTCTGGCATATTTATTATATCAATTAAAGCCGATACCAGAAATTTCAGTAAAAAATATCAGCAAATTTTTTTACTAGACGCGATTTTCTTCGAACAGTAGGGTCCTTTTAAGCGCTAATTTCTCAAGAAATATTTACCATCAATGAAATCGGAATATTTCGTATTATTGCCGAATGATATATGTTGTTCTTTGCAAAGTTTCGCAGTCATCGCGTTAAGAACCAAAAAGTTATGACGGAAAATTTGTCACAGCAAAATGCTCTTGTATTAATTACGGAGCCACCTTAAATGTCCAGTTCACATCCTTCAATTCCTACTAGCTTTATGTACTAGCATGCGTGCTTGAACGTTTCATTTGGCAAACGCCGTGGCTTTCAATTCCCGAAATGATTTGTTATGAAACTTGTGGGTATTCTAAGTTTCCTTGTTTGGTTTCCTTTTTCGGTGGTTTAATAATAGTGAAAAAGACTGGCGGTATTAGTTTGCTTTGAGCTTTGTAAATCTTATAACAGATAAGATATCAAAGTGAACATGATCTTCCCAGCAGAATGTCTAGAATGAACAACCTACCTCTTGGCAAGACATTTTTGCGGGTTCTAATTTTTGCTATTTTTGCGATTTTTCCGCAAAAATAAGTTCCCGCAAATAAAAAATACCGCAAATATTTACTCCAGAGTGAAGATTCTCTAACTTAAATTCGCTACACAAAAATACTTTTCTAGGAAATCATCTCTCTTCAAAACGATATACAATGAATTACTGGTTATAGGTTACGCATACCATAGTACCGTTTGAAAATATGTATTTCTGTTGCACATTCTTAACAAAATCGAAAATATTATCAATGCTGGGTACTGGATACTTACTGAAAATCGCAAAAATTAATTCCATCGAGAAAAACCAATCTGTCCTAATCGCAAAAATTTCGTACCACACTGTAAGCGGTTAAAAAAGAACCTGATAAAATTCAAGCTTTTACCAGGTTCCTTTTGCAACTGCTCAGGTTGTTCATTCGATTGCGAAGATCATGTTCAGTTTCATATCTTTATCCCCAGTTCAAAATATGATTTATTTCATATATTCCAATTTATATAAGATATCATTTATTATACTCGGCTTAGTTTAAAATTCAAGAACAAAGGGTCATGTTAGTAAGTACTGACAAAAAAAAACCGAAAATGACCGGAAAAAACGTGAATAGGAATATACATACTACTTGTCATGTCACGGGCATGAAATAAAGGAAAAAATCTTGCTGTCGCCCTTAAGCATAAATCAGATCCGCAGAAATCAAAGATGTAAATTAGTCAGTCCAGCGTGATTAACACTACCGTCTCAAGAACGCAAATGATATTTTGCAATTTATAATGGTTTTAACCTTTTTTAATAGTTATGTACTAAAAAAAAACACGTAAAAAAACTTACAGCAATAAGCCTGCTTTACCGATCACTTAGTTTCCGCGAAACACAAAAACTTGCTTATACACAAAACGTAGTTAACTCCAGCAAAAAATTAATAGCACACGGTACTGTATAAATAGAGGATATTTCATGGCTGCGCGGAGATACGAAATTTCTCTTCGAGTGTTGAAAAATATTTCACGAGTGAGCGCAGCGAACACACAAATTATGAAGAGAAGAAGAAATTTTGTATCTCCAAGAGGCCATGTAAGGTTCTATTTATTATATAAACGCCAATAAAATACCAAACCATTTCGCTTTAATTGCTGGTGTGAAAGGCGCTGCGCTCGTTCGTAAAATATTGTTTTGCCACTCGAAAATAAAATTCATATCTTTAAGCCGCCGTGCAATGTTCTTTTTAATACATAGACAAAAAGACATCCATAAAATAATAGATTTTTATTCGCCAAAAAGTAATTGTGACGGCTTAAATTTACATTACATACAGCAACATAAGACATTGTTTACAATAATCTTGAGAAACAACACTGAGCTGAATAGGGCTCTACAATGACAAAATGTAAGTAAAGTTTTGAGAAACGTATAATTAAAATTCAAAGGACGCAAGACGCCTACAAATTTTGGAGGGAAACTACCGAAATTACGTCATCGATAAACTCACGTGTGAGATTATGGAAAATAAACCACTCGGGTCCCGGGTGTAGTTTTTATGAATTTTACGAGTGGTATATTTTCCAGTAAAACACTCGTGTCTATATAATAAATAGAGGATATTTCATGGCTGCGCGGAGATACGAAATTTCTCTTCGAGTGTTGAAAAATATTTCACGAGTGAGCGCAGCGAACACACAAATTATGAAGAGAAGAAGAAATTTTGAAGAGAAATTTTGTATCTCCAAGCGGCCATGTAAGGTTCTATTTATTATATAAACGCCAATGAAATACCAAACCATTTCTCTTTAATTGCTGGTGTGAAAGGCGCGATTTATCATGTAGCCATAGCAACGGTGATATTTTCACATGTGAAGATATCAAGTTTTTGCGCGAAAGCTCACCTGGTATTTCAGTGGTGTTTATATAACTAGTAATAGTTGACACTACACCTGCCCCCGTTCTTTATATTGTCGGTCAATAGTATTCTTGCTGGTTGTGTAGCTCTTTGAAATATACCGATTCATAATGAAGATTTTCACACATATTCCATACAATAGGTGAGATAAATACAGTAAACGCAAGGTTCCATGCAGCGTTTCAGCTCGATTTACACAGCTTTGATGAAAACATTCTCAGTTTCGAGAATAGTTTATCTAAACCGTACGAAAAGATATAATTAGAAGTTGAATTTTTCGCTATTTCTCTTTCACTTTTTACATTCAGTTCATTTTATTTCCCGGAAAGTAATCCTTAGAAATCAAAAGGACGTTTGATCGATTCACGCTCGCACATTCTAGTCTTATTTGAAACTTTATAACGCAAAAACATCTGTGAGCAGGGAAAAAGTCAGCACAGAATTTGATTGTCGGCGAATTCATGTAATTGTCCATCAATCTGCTAGTGATAAGCTAGCCGTTATTCAATCGTCTTTCTTGTTTGGGGCTGAGTCTTATTCCGGTCAAAGAGAGAGAAAGAGTGTCTGACAAGGTTTCCAATATAAATCAAAGATTTGTGAACTCGTGTCTGGCAAACCTCCAAGTGTTTATATATACACAGTTAAAGGCACCTTATGACCTCATCTGCGCTTAACGATTGTCTTTTGGCCCATAACTTTCAAAACAACTGCTCCACAGAATGTTACTGCGTAACGCAAAAGAGTAGCGAAGTATGACTGCACAATAAATGTCACAAAATCTACCTGAGCGGACCCTTCGGAATTTTCTGTCTTTACGTCATCCTAGCCATTTCGTACTTGCGGGCACAAACAATAGAAACGTCATCATTACCTACCGATTCCTCGCGGCTCCTGTGCGAGCAAATCGAGATTTTTTTCTAGTATACTGACTGTATATTTGAACTGTAAGTACTGTCCTTAATATACGCGCGAGTTACTAGGGTGCCTCCTCAGGATTTCGCCTCTGGGCGAAATCCCTGCGGGGGCAATAAAACAGCTTTGTAAATGTGTCCTGAGGCTCAAATAAAAATGCAAACGTAACCCTTAGACAGTCAATCTCGATTAACTCACCCCTCAGCTCCAAAATCAGACAGGCTTTCTAACACTTGCATTGTTATTCTCTCTGTTATTGCAGATACGGATTCATGCAGCTATAACTAGCGTCCTTTAAAGTTCCCAGGCTTTGTCATGAAGACTAATCAGATCTTTGTGTCATTTTCTATTATCGCTTTGCTTTTGATATTTATCTATAACACGAACTGGACTTCAATCTGGCTTTTGCGTACAAAAATAAGTTCAACCAGCGTAGTGAAACTCATTGGGCAGATTGGGTTCCTCAAAACCGAGCAACTGAAAGAAGTTCAGACAAGAGAAACCCTTATAAACAGCAACGCAACTTTTAAGATATATGACAGCAAAGCAAACAACAGCAACACAGAAGCTGGTATAATCGTGGAAAATAGTCATCCACAACAAGAATTTGTTAAAAGGCGAAAAAATCTCATAGTGCTGAGTGCAGGCCGTGGTGGATCTTCCCTACTTGGTTCCTTATTCGACAATAATCCGCACATCATGTATTGGTTTGAGCCTCTACGTGCTATCACGAATCAAATCCCTGTGAAACAGCAGCCAACAAAATACAAAGAAACCACCGCCAGCGTTATCGATAGCTTCTTTCAATGCGGCTTTGACAAAGTTGACAACACTATTTTATCGGCGCTTTCGAGAAGTATTTTCCGCAAAAAAAGTAAAGCGCTCTCTAAAAGGCAGTTGCCCCAGTTTACGAGTCAACTTCTTACCAATGCTTGTAAGAGTTACGATCACACAGTGATCAAGATTTTGTCTGCAAGAGTACCCAATACAACAATACTGACTTTAGAGAAACTTTTCCAAGAACAAAATCAATATGATGCAAAACTGGTTCACTTGGTTCGCGATCCAAGAGGAGTGGTCTATTCCAGGGTTAAGCTAGGATGGATGAAGAAAAACTTTAACAGCCCCGAATTTCGGAAAAGTGTTCAAAACATATTTGATCCAATACTTCAGAATATACAACTTGGCCTATTTTCTTGCCCATCTTGGCTTAGAGATCGCTTTAAAGTTGTTCGCTATGAAGATCTTGTGGCGAATATGGTAAATGTTACACGTGACCTTTATAACTTTGCAGGATTGGGTTGGTCATCTAACGTTGATAAGTGGATAAGTACTCTAGCCAACAATTCCCAGCACGGACGCGCTTATTCCTTGTTAAGAAACGCGTCAATTTCTATGAACAGTTGGAGACACGCACCTAAACCCCTGATAGAAGCTGTGGAAGATGTATGCACGGATCTCATGGATCTTTTGGGATACCAGAAAATGATAATAAAATAAGACAGACAAAATATTGCCTTATGATACTACTATTCTTGTATAGAGGTGCTGAGTAGTCCATACCAACTAGAACGTTTTCTTTTAATAGTCCGCCAACCTAGACTATCCGTGAGGCCTGACGTTAAAACCAGACGTAATCTAGCTTATTTTGGGTTGGAAAATATGAAACGGGCCTTGTCGGCCATTTGCATTGTAAAACGTAATTGAATTGAGAATCCAGGCGCAGACGGATGGCTAATGTTGACTGAAGCTCACTGACAAGATGAATGGGAATTGGATAAAATTAAATTCGTTTTAACAAATAATACCATCTTTAGAAACTGTTTACCTACAGTTCTTGTCTTTATTCTATTCAACTTAGTAGTGCACATAGAAATTTGAACGGTCTTCAGGAAAAGGAAATCTCATTAGTTCAGGTGTGCAGTTTGGAATATATCATTCGTTTAAGAAAAACATGCTATTAATATTCTTATCGCTCACGCTTTAACGGGGTCGTTTGGATTGGAAGCTTAATTTGTTTGAGATTGAATATTTTTTGGTCAAATTCGCATGTTTTCTTATTTTTTTCATGAAACGCAGCTAGCCTTGATGGGGTATGAACTAACTAAACGATATGCATGTATACACCTGGAAAATAAATCTCCCACGTGATATTAATCTAAAACTCTAAGGACACTTGGTTAGAGTTTATCGGCATGTTGCAGTAATTTTACTTTAATTAATTTTTACACGTATTAAACAGTATACTACCTGCGTTACGTTCAATAAACAACTCTGCAATAAACTAATTTTAGAAGCCTTGTTTTTATGCAGGGAAGATTTATAGCTTACAACATGTCAAGTGAATGAATTTTTTCCCCGGCATTGCCCCATATCTTATTTACAAAACACTGAAAATTGCCTGATTACACATCAAGTTTCAAGTTTATTAAGAAAAATTGAGAAAATACAAAATATGATGTACCACTTATCGCAGTTAGCTATAGCTATTCGAGGCGAGCAGTGGCTTGACACTAAGTAGAATAATTACAATAACAATACAATTAAAATACTAAGTAGAATTAATTATTATCGTACAATACATTAAAATAAGCTGAATACTAAATACAAAGTGAATAATTACAACTACAATACAATTACAATACTAAATAGAATTAATTATTATCGCACAATACATTAAAATAAGCTGAATACTAAATACAAAGTGAATAATTACAATTACAATACAATACAATTACAATACTAAGTAAAATTAATTATTATCGTACAATACATTAAAATAAGGTGAATACTGAATACTGACTAGTATTAATAATTAACATTTGGGAAAAAAACGAAGATTCTCAGCAGAAATAAGGCAGATTACATGGGAAGCTGGAAGGATAATGTAGATAGAAAGCTAATAGAATGAACAGAGTTTAGTTTTCAAGACATATTCAAATCCAATAGATCAACATACTCATTCGCCTCCGAGAGTTTCTGAAGGAGCATATTGTGAATGTTGCGCTTAAATTTCACTTTAGGCATTTGACGAATTTCATTAGATAGGTTATTCCAGACTCTAACACCGTTTCCTGAAAAAGACATGTTTAGCTTGTCTAATCTAGAGCATTCGACAAAGAAGTTGCCTCTTGTTGATGATCTTGTGTTATGTGAATGAATATTATGTTGGTAATTAAATAAATTACTTATTTGAGGTGGCGATGTGGTATTTGAGACGTCATACATTAAGACGGCAACTGACTTGAAGTAAAGAAGATCTAGAGGTAGTAGACTGGATGAAATGAAGAAGTGTACTGCGTGAGCTTTATAATCACCAAAAAACATGAGGCGAAGGGCACGTTTCTGAAGACATAGGATTTTGTTTCTGTGGATTTTGTCTGCTCGGCCCCACGCTGTTATGCCATATAACAAATAGGGTTGAATCAGCGATCTGTATATATGTTGTAAAGTATTAAGTGGTACGAAATGTCTTAGCCTAGCAATAATGCCAATCGATGTGCTTATTTTAGAGGCTATATGTAAAATATGATGTTTCCAAGGGAGGTTCTCATCAATAAGCACGCCTAGATATTTAACATAACTTTTACGTTCCAAAGATGTGTAAGAGTTGGTATGATGGTTAAATATTTATAAATTAACTTCGTATTTGACATTTTTTTGTCTTGGTCGAAAAATAACGTAATTAGATTTTTTAATGTTTAGAGATAATTTGTTCGCTATTAGCCAGTCGTAAAGCTTACAGAGCTCATCGTTTACCGTAGATTCCAGGGATTTTAGGTTTTTATCTGAATATAAAAGATTCGTATCGTCTGCGAATAGGTAAAACTTCATTCGGTTACAACTGTTACAAATATCATTTATATAAACAAGAAAGAGCAGAGGCCCTAGGACTGATCCTTGGGGAACCCCAGATAATACTGTCGCTTTCTTAGATATATTTGAGGGGCCAAATTCAGTTACTTGCTTGCGACTAGTAAGGTAGGAAGTAAACCAGTCATTCACAATCCCGCGCATACCATCATGTTCAAGTTTCTTTAAAAGTATTGAGTGGTCGACTGTGTCAAAAGCTTTTTGTAAATCAATAAATATCCCGCAGGTGTACAGCTTTCTATCCATATTAGTTTGAATCTGATTGGTGATTTCCAAGATGGCATGTTCAGTGGACCGCTTTTCACGAAATCCATACTGTGAATCATAGAGAATACTGAACTTTTCAAGAAATGATTTCAAGCGAATGTACATCATTTTTTCAAAGATTCGGTTGAAGACTGAAAGTAGTGATATGGGTCTGTAGTTGGATGGGTCAGATTCGTCATTGGCTTTGTGGATTGGGATTACTTTAGCAAGCTTTAATTTAGTGGGATATATTCCATGTTCAACCGACTTGTTGATTAGTACAGATAGGGGGTGGCTAAGAATATGTCTAGCTGATAGCAAGACGCGAGTGGGGAAAGAATACAATCCATGAGCCTTGTTTAATGGCGTGTTCATAATTTCGGACTCAATTTCAGTTTGTGTTACTGGATTGAAAAATTCAAAAGATTCAAGTTGTTAGTAGTAACCGTGCCTCACGTATAGAAAGATTCTACTTTTCCTCAACCAACAAAGATTGCTTGAGTTCTGTGTTTGGACGTGGCAGCCACTTGCGGGGTGCGGGGTATCGTTACACGAGACTGTGAAAAGCAAATCAAAGTATAACAGGCGGCCAGTGACCATGAAAATTCACCTCAAGGTCGTCATCTCCTCTGTTGTTGTGACGATGTTTTTGCTGTGCTTCTAAATGTATATTCATATTCGTATATGGATGCAAGTCAACGCATCCGTGGCAGACGCTCCGGAGTTCTAAAAGCTTGTTCGTAAGAGTATTTTATGGAGAAAAGGTTGAGAAAGAAGGGCGAAGAGAACTATCGATAAGAGACGAGACTTCAGGAGACAAACTTTTGAAGACACTTAACAAGAAAAAGGTTGTCCAGACGGGTATAAGAATGAAGGACTCCTCCGCTTTGAGGGCAAACAGCTGCAATGAATCTTACAACGAAACACATGTGAGCGAGAAAATTAAAGGAGAAAGCTCCAAGCGATCTTTACTAAAACGGAAAAATGTCATAATTCTTATTCTGGTGCAGGCCGAGGTAGATCTTCCTTCTGCGGTTAAATCATGTACCAGTACGGCCTTTTTCTTGATAGAAAGCCCTGCCGCTTTTGTAGTTTTCTCAGACACTGTTTACAAATACGATGTGATGTGTCATGTGTAGAAGGTCTAAATGTAATTATCCCTGAGAACCGGGAAAATGCCCACTTTATGGAAATCAGCCAATATTACCCCAATTCAAAAGGGAGCTAGCTGGGAGCTTGTTACCAACTACAGATCGATCTCGTTATTGCCAATCCCGGCCAAGTGCTTAGAACGTATTGTTCATTGTGCTATCTATGATCATGTCTCACCATTTTTAACTGAGTGGCAACATGGTTTCATTAAAGATAGATCCTATGAGACTCAACTGATTTTAACCCATCATCAATGGGCTACTGCCCTTGATAAAGGCAGACAAGTTGATGTAGTCTTTTTCGACTTTTCCAAAGCCTTTGACAAAGTGAACCATGCAGATTTGTTGCAAAAGTTGTGCAACTTTGGGATCACTGGCTCATCATTACAATGGTGTGAAAGTTATTTAAGCAATCGCCGATAGAGAGTAGTGCTGGATGGTATATCCTCTTCCTGGTCCGATGTCTCATCTGGAGTTCCTCAGGGCTCTTTATTAGTTTTTATTAGTGACCTTCCTGAAGTAGTACTTCCTGGCAGTACTATTACCCTTTATGCTGATGACTGTAAATGTTCTAGAATCATTGACACGGCTGGTGATCTTGAATTGTTTCAACAGGAACCGGATAGTCTGCATCAATGGAGTGTTCGGAATTTCATGAACTTCAATGTCAAGAAATGCAAAATTATGAAAATTACTAAGAAGATTCAACCACTCACTTCTAGTTTTTTCCTGGAAAACTCTGAACTGGAAGAAGTTAAAGAGTTTAAAGACTTGGGGATTATTACAAATCATCACTTATCATGGAACCCACATACAGATTACATAGTATCCAAGGCTAACAGAATGCTCGGTCTGATTAAGAGAACTTGTAAAGGCCTGGATGACCTTAAGACCTTGCGTACTCTTTACTGCTCATCATTGGTCCGCTCAAATTTGGAATATTGTTCAGTGGTGTGGTCCCCATATACAAAGAGAAATACTGATAAGCTGGAAAGAGTACAGAGAAGAGCGACCAAACTTATCTTAAAAAGTGATGATCCCTATGACATTCGTTTGAAGAAGCTAAACCTCATGTCACGGGAGAAGAGAAGATCACTGGCTGACGTGACTTTCTTATATAAAGCACTTAATGGCAACATTGATATTGACATCAATAAAATTATAGATTTCCACTCAGAAGCTGACCGCTTCTCACTTCGGGCTAAGGACTCTTTAACTTTAAAGAAGAAATATGCCAGAACTAATGTCTTGAAGTACAGTTTTTTCCATAGAATTACTGACCAGTGGAATCAACTACCGTTAGACATTCGTGTTTCTGACAATGTAAATATTTTTAAGTCTAGAGTTAGGAAATTTTTCAGTGATTTTTAAGTAGCTTTTATATTTCTGTATTTTCTGAAACTATTATTTTATTGTGTTTCTATATATTTTTAGGTGATCTGTTTTTATATGGGGTCTAGGACTCCTTTACAGTTCATCCTTTGGTTTTTAATCCATAGATTGTAATAAAATTAAAATTAATAAACGACCCTAAATGTAATGAAAACCTAAAAGTAATAACATTTTGTCCTAAATGTAATAAAGTCCTAAATGTAATAACATTTTGTCCTAAATGTAATAAACTCTTAAGTTGCAATTGCAAATTACAGTAATTCCTAAATAAGCGCCGCATTTGGGGGGATTTAGTAAGCGCCGCGCGCTTATTCGCGTTAATACGATACTAAGAGGTACCGTAAAATTCCAGAAATAAGCCCCGGGGCTTATATTTTTCAAAGGCCCTTTCTGAGGGGCTTATATTCGGAGGGGCTTATCTACGGAGGGAAATTTGCGTTTCAAAAATCGATTGGGCTAGCCTTATAGCTGGAAGTAAATTTACCGTTTCTGTTTTGTTTTACATTGTATTTGAGGACAATTCTCCGAGTACAAGCCCCCGGGGGGCTTGCTTATATTTGGAGGGGTGGTTTAACGGAGGGTTTTTTGCGTTACCGGTTTTGGGGGCTTAGATTTGGAGGGGCTTATACATGGAGGGGCTTATTTTCGGAATTTTACGGTATTACTATGGTTTTAAGCGCCGCCCTCAAATAAGTGCCGCATTTTTGGAGAAAAAATTGAGTAATATTCGGTACATTTCCTTATGCACTGTGTAACTTGACGTTTACAAATAAATTGCTTGTAAAGGGACAAAATAGAAAAAAAAAAACGTTTAGCCGTGTAAGTTTTTCATACTTCATTTTTGTTAAAGAAATTTACTGCAAAAACCGTGGACGAAGATCCTGTTGCTTGTCAACGATGGATCTCTAGAAAAAAGATCTAATCAGCTAAAATATTAAGAACAAAAAACGAGAAGTCTAAGAGCCTGTTTACATGGAGGTGGGGGACCCCAGGTAGGTGAGGTAACCCGCTTTGGTGGGTAACCCTCCTGTTCACATAATCTCTTATTTTAATTTGATCACGTTTACATGATAGGTGGGGTGACCAGCCGCACGTTACCTCACCTATCTGGGGTCCCACACCTCCACGTAAACAGGCCCTAAAGACTACTGCACAACTGATAACAACGTTTATAAATAACTAAGATAGTACGCGAGCGCTCTGATTGGCCGAAAGATGTGTTTGCATGAGAGCATGTAAACATGTGTGGAGTCAAGATGTTTTGCTCATCGCGCGCTACAAAAACTGATTACACGTACATTAAGCTTCGTGTACAAAACTTGGCGACTGGTAAGAGTTTCTCTTTTAATCGGTAACCTAAAAAAAGAGTTTTTCTTTTTTCTCGGGAAAGTTATTTTATAAAAGCAATAGAAAACTTTTTGCCAGTGTTTGCATAGCCTGATATAAACACTCGAGGTGTTGGGAGAACTCTTGACAGTTGCGCAAAACTGTCTCGAATTCTCCCAACCCCTCGAGTGTTTATATCAGGCTATGCAAACACAGGAAAAACCTTTCCCAGTTGCTTGAATAGTGCTTTTTTAGAAAAATACTGTTACTTGGTCATTTACAAGCAATTTATTTGTAAATGTTAAGTTTCACAGTGCATTAGAAAATGTACCGAATTTACGCGAATTAGCACCGCGACGCTTATTAACTTTTTTTCCCAAAAATACGGCGCTTATTTGAGAGCTGTGCTTGGTACCATAGTAATACCGCTTACTACCGTATTTACACGAATAAGCGCCGCGGCGGGTATTAATCCCCCAAATGCGGCGCTTATTTGAGTAATTACTGTAATTTGCAACTTAAGAGTTTATTACATTTAGGGTCGTTTATTACATTTAGGCCTTCTACAACAAATTGTTGGTATTCAATTATTTTCTAGTCTGTCGATGCTTGCAAGACAATCTATGTTAATGTTAACAGAATTGCCTGGAATGGTTATAGTGTTTGGGCAATTTTTCCACCTTGATTTCGGTGACAGTTATACTTGTAACATCCATGGTGATCCCAGAATTGAGGGGTATCACTACTGTATATGCCATTCAGTAGTATACTATGTTGGAAATTAAGCCTCGTTGGTGGATTCCTTTTGGATTCCCTCGCAAAAAGTGGATTCCCTTTATTAATATGTATAAGTGTCTTCCTGCATACTAATTTTTTGACTTCCTCCATACTAATGAGGATACTCAACAAAAACGCCCTCCTGCATACTAATTCGGTATAGGTTTACGCATGAGCGAATACTACATTAGGCACAATAGGCTTGCCCGTGAAGTAACTTGAGCTCGGTTTTCAGACCGTCTGTTAAAAGAGAAATAGAAATAAGAGAAGCGATCACCTAGCAACGCGAGAAACGGCTTCCTATATCTTATTTAGCGCTAAAACTCGGACAATCATTTGACAGGAGTCAAGGAAGAAAGTTTTTATTGGCTCACGAAAACAATAGCATACAACAAAGGGTTTCTGAGAAAGTGAAAACAAATTCGCCATGTTGAAGAAGTTTATTTGGTCAAAACTAAGAGCGCTGTAAGGTTTAGCTCTTTAATGTAATATAGTATACTATGTTGGAAATTAAGCCTCTTTAATGTAACGCTGGTGTATTTTGGAAAATCGGGCACTGTGTCTTTCTCGAAGTCGTTTCCATCTTTCCTTCGTTGGTCCTTGTGAAAAAAAAAAACACTGCAAAAGGCAAAGAAGCTTTTCAAGGTAAGTTTGTTGTCATTGTCCAAGGATTCGCTCGTTAATTTTTTCTGGGAAAACCTCTCGAATTTCTGCCAGTTCATTCTCATCTTCAAGTGTGATCTGCGTTAAAATTTTCAAACACTGACCATATTCTCTTCCACCGAAAGGTTACGATTCAGTTTCTACATCAGCTTCGTTCTCGACCAAACCAAGCTAGGTTGAAATCTGGAAAGGAAAAGTCAACATCCCAGTTCTCAGGGTTTACAGACATATTTTTAAGTATATTCGGTCAAAACTAAGAGCACTGTAAGTATTCACTCGCCAATGTGACGCTGGAGTCTTTTGAAAACTGGACATTGTGTCTGGCTCGAAGTCGTTTCCATCTTTCTTTCGTTGTTCGTTTGGAAAAACACTGCAAATGGCAAAGAAGCTCGTTAAGATGATCGGGCCGCAGGCATGCTTGTTATCCTATTTGTCGAAGGAATTACTCATTTCTCTTAGGGCAAAACATCTCGAACCTCTGCCAGTCGATTTTCGTCTTCTGTATTACGATAAAATTTTCAAACGCTGACTAGAATCCTCTTCGATAAGATTACCAGTTAGTTTTTTCATCGCCTTCGTTCACAAATAAATACAACTTCAAATGTTGAAGGACAAAGTCAAAATCTAAGTCCTCAAGGTTTATAGACGTCTTGTAACTTTATTTCAACCTTTTTTTCCGAGGTACAGAGATTTAGAGCTCCGAAATGAGCATTTTCTTTGAAATTTTGGTCCGTAGAGCAAGTTACGTACAGAAAATTGACCAACTGAATCAGCCATATAATAACAAATGTTAATAGTTACCAAAGTTCCTGTAAACAGTGCTGCCCTATAGCAGTTTATGCAATGTGTTACTCTCTTAATAATCCTTGTTGATGCTGGACTTTAGGAACTTTATTTGCCCTTGTTAGTAACCGGAATACACTGTACAATGCGGTGGGTGTGAAAACACATCTGTCAGTCAATCTTCCTCAAAGTGTCAGTATCAGTGGAGCAGAGATAAACCTTACTCTCCGGGCTGTAACCACTTATGTCCTATGTTGCAATTTGGCTCCAAGCATGTCGGCATTGAAGATGTGTATATTTTCAAACATTGTCATGAAATGACAGGATTATTGTTGTGGATTGGGACATACTGTATAAGCTGTGTGGTTCAGCAAACAAGTAGAGTAAAGGATTTATCTTCTCTGGCAAGATATGATGACAGTTGCTTAGCTTCAATAAGGCATGTTCAAAGTATCAAACGCGTAGTACGACCTCGCCCAAATATACGCTCCCGCAGCGCCTTGTTACATGAATTTTTCCCAAAAAAATCGCAAAATTAAATGACGCGAAAATGAATTTAGTGACGCATATTATATCAATAATCAAGAAAGAACGAGTTTATTACCACTGAAACGCTTACAAAATCACTTTTTTTACTGTTCATTTTTTCTCCGGAATTTTTAGTGTAAATGGATGATGTGATCACTTGACTCAAGACTGAAAAATAATTCACGTAAGCAAGCATGAACTGCTTGTGGACATTTTAAGAGCCAATGTCTGTAATTTTCGAGAATGGGTTGACAGTCGTGAATTTTTGAATTTCTTCATATTTTGCTCAAATAATCTCTATAGTACACTAATTTCAAAAATCACGTTAAAACTTGTATCAGCTTTTTATTTTTTCAGGAATCGGCGCTCTTTCGAGTATGAAATTACCGAAAATGGAGCATTTTCTTCGCGCTCGTACATAAAAACGGAATAATATCTGTAGATGAAATCAAGTCACAAAACAGACACGTATTTTTACTTTATAATTCAGCAGTTAACTTTAAATAAACCGTTTAAATGTGACTGTACCGGCCCCAAGAAGAAACACGGTTTCAGCGCTTTTCAAAAATGGCAAATTTGACCTAACTTCACCATCGTAAAAACCCAGTTGCATTGGTACACGGAATTTCAATATGAAACAAGAACTGTATTGAAGCATATCCTTTGCTGTTGTTTGTGTTAAAATGTTTCTGGCGGCATTCCAAATGCGCACCGTCGAGAGACCAAAAACTGAAGGGTATTTTGACACCAGGAAAGAGCGTGCAACAAGCAAGTTTCAACGCTTGGAATATTAATCCTTCGCAAACCTAAGTTACTGCGACATTTAAATCCTAGTCAGAGTTGTAACGGTTTCAGATTATATTTCGGCGTTTCTGTTCGGTTTAACATGATTCCTTTCAACTGATTTTTGCGATAAACCATAATGAAGAGACGAATACGCAGTTCAAATCACAGTTAGTAGAGGGGAATATTGTCGAAATACTCGCTTGCTATAGTTTTAATCGTATTGTAACCTTAATATCAGAAACGTTATTTACTTACCTGAATTTAAATGCTAGACGGGGTCACAGTACCGCTAACTAAATTCTGCATCACGGCAGAATCGAAGTTAAGTTTGTACATGTTTTCAATCTGTCAACACTAGGGAAGATGACATTCCGGAAGTGCGTGACGCGTAACGCGCCGGAAAAGAAATTCCTGGTATAAGTGTTTTACGGTGCAAGTCTTTGTTGTATCTTCGTATAGAATCGCGCACATATTCAAACTTGGTTTGTGGCGCCTGTGACCCCAGTAATGCTGAATGTATTGCGATCATAGAAAAGATGTCGTGAGTCACTTGGTATGCTCCTGACTTGTTAGTCACGCGACTGATGTAGGGCAATAACCAAACATCGACCCGACCATGCTAACGATAAAAGTAAGGTTTTCTGCATTTGCGTTAGGTGATCTTTGTTTGATCCACAAAATTGGCGCATGAAAATATGAGTTTTTCCTCACCACCTCTAAATGTTTGGTTCCAGGTAGCGATGCAACAAATCACGTGGTACCGTTCTGGATCAACCTACTGGCTGCTGATAGAGGGGTCCATAAAGGCACATTGATTGATGACTCTGTATGGCCTGAACTGAAAATGATATACGCAGACGTTTTCTGAGCGACGAATGTGCAGCTTTTACACTCCTCTTTCGTTTGGAAAATAGACGAGCACGCGAGCGAAGCGAGCGCGCGAGAGAGAGCCCCTTAGGCCCAGTTCAGACGTCGTGCTTCTGCCGTGCCGAACTAAATTCAGGAATTAAGTTCGACAAAAGCACGGCAGAAGCAGGGCGTCTGAATCAAACTTTTGAATTAAGTTCGGCAAGCAATTAAGTTCGACAAGCGCTGCCATGCTACACGGCTCTGGCACGGCAGCGATTCAAACGTCGAGCTTCTGCCGCGCTAAACAAAATTCATAAATTATATTAATGTATTTTGGCGAGATTGCGTTCCCACGGGGAGGTGGGAGAAGAATTGTTACGAGGCATCAGTAAATCCTGAATTTGGTTCGACTCTGGCACGACGTCTGAATCAAAGTTGTTTTCCCGCCGTGCTGCAGTCGAACCAAATAACAATTAAGTTCGGCACGGCAGAAGCACGACGTCTGAACTGGGCCTTCAATAAATCCCCCGCGGCTTTTATTTTCATACGCAAAGTCGACGATCTCCAAAGAGAAAATAGATCGACGATCTCTAATGAAAAAGTAGAGGATCTGTGAACAGGCTACGAAGGTGCTTGCTATTATTTTAGTGAACTTTACAAGAGGTCTCAGGTGATTATGCTAACGTCATGAAAAGTCTACTTTAGGGAAGGAGGAGGAGATGGGTGGGTTGGTTGGCATTGGGTTTTCCATTAGGATCAACCCTACACATACAACAATTCATGTCTTTATCACTACATTTAGAGCTAGCAGACTTTGTTTGATCCACAAAATTGGCGCATAAAAATAAAAGTGTTTCCTCACCACCGCTAAATGTTTGGTTCCGGGTGGCGGAGAACAAATCACGTTGTACCGTTTCAGAACAGCCTACTGGCCATGCTGGCTGCTCATTTAAAAAGGGGTCTGTAAAGGCACATTAATTGATAACTCTGTGCGGCCTGAAGAAAATTATAAACGCAGACGTTTTCTGAGCGACGAAGGTGGTGCCTTTACACTTCTTTTTCTTTTCGAAAATGGCCACGGACTTCTCGCCTCGCTCCTCGCCGCTAGGCGGTTGTTTTTGCCTGAGAGATACCACCACGAATTAGTTTTAGCACACAAGTCACTGCAGGTGCAAACCTAGGAAAAAGGCATTCTCCATCTGAAATTTTAAATCGAAATGAAAGGCTGTTTTCAGCCTTTTATCTCTTTTCTCCGCAACGTATTTGGTTGAAAGATAGTAAGTAAAATGGCTGAGGCACTTTAAAGCATTTTTTCATTTACGCGACGGACTTTGACGTTATGAAAAAGATCTTGTCAGTGAATTGGTTTATTTTCTAGCCTGCGAACAAGTGCCGGGGGGATGGTGGCGGATAGAGCCAGGTGACTACTTTTTTTTTTCAGGCGGGAGCTAACAGTACGTGCATTCTGGTCTACCCCATACTGTGTAGACCGGCCTTTAAGGGCCTCTCTTCGGGGGGCGAGGGATCAGTACAATTCGTCAACAGCAGGTTGAGGTCTCGCCAGAAGTTGCCCTTGCTGAAGAGGAGCAAAGCAATACTACTTTCAGTAATTGAAACATGTTAAATACTTGCATTTCGCTCATCAAATGTGTCCATTGTCCATTTTCGATTTGTGGTTTTTCAGGAATGTTCTTTTGCGGAGCATTGGCCAATTTTCTTTAAACAGTTTTACTCGTTTCCATTTCCCTGCTCTACCGTCATGTTGCATATGGCATACGTGTGTACCTAAATCCCTCAATTCATTAAAGAAGTCTATACGCTAAGCGGGGTAAAGATCAGTTTATTACAAGCAAAGGCACAGAAGGCTTAGTGCAAATAAAAGAAAACTAGTGTGAAAAGTTTTGCAGACTCGGCTTACTCTATTTGTTTTCTTTCTCTATTTGAGTTTCGGCTGGTGACATCCTAAAATCAAGTTTAGTTCGACATGTTTTGGGAATATAAAATATAAAACTAAAAAAAAACAGTGTTAATTGTACACTCGTGCGATGATTTATCCTTGTCTGTACACTACAGTTGCGTGACCAGACTCAAATTACACACGGGCTTTCATCACGCATCACAGCGTTTAGTCCGAGGCTAAACGAGGGAAGATTTCAGCAAACTGCGGCCACTTGCGGTTGAAACGACTGTGGTAAGTAATTCTTAGAGATGTCGAATCCCATTTAGAGCTAGCACGCCGTTTCTAGCGGCTTTATTTTAGGTGCAGAAACTCGAGGTCAATATTTACAGTCCATGTGAACTTAACAGCGTTGTCTTTTTCAGCTACTTGCGTGCAATCAAATGCAGTGTTAATCTACTTAGTTCTTTTTTATGACTATCAAATTGAAAATCGTTTTTCAAAAGATTTTTAGAGCTTCCCGTAATGTGCCCCTTGTAAAACAAGCTAAATTAGCAAATACTTCTGTGTGCCTACACTCGCGGCTACCTTGTTTTCAGCGTTCCAACGTGCGAAACTGCGCTGCACGTTTCGGTGTCTCAGCGACGCACTTTTGTAATGGCGCCAAAAATTTTTCAACTCAAGAAACGGCAAAGGATATGCTTTAAAATAGTGTTTGTTTCATGTTGAAATTCCATGTATCAGTTGTTTTTTTCGATGGTAAAGTTAGGTCAAATTTGCCATTTTTGAAAAGAGCCGAAATCGTGTTTCTTCTTGTCTAAAGATAATTGCATAATTATAAAGTGCAAGTCTGTGTTTTCCCTGTGACTTGATTTCATTTAGAGATATCATACCGTTTTTTTGTACGAGCGCGAAGAAAATGGTTAATTTTCGCTAATTTCATACTCGAAAGAGCGCCGATTTGGCGTTTTTCAAACTTTGCCCGATTCAGGAAAAAATAAAAAGCCGTTACAAGTTTTAATGTGATTTTTGAAATAAGTGTACTATAGAGATTATGTGGGCAAAATATGAAGAAATTCAAAAATTCACGACTGTCAACCGATTCTCGAAAATTACAGACATTGGCTCTTAAGAACTGGTTTGTTGTTACTGTTGACCTCTAGTCTCGCTGTGACGTTATTGCTCCTTTGATAAAGTCGTTTTATTCAATTCAAGGACATGTTAAATAACATTGCCAATGAAATGTAAATTTTGGTGCTCCAAAACGTGATGAACTTAAAGTGATTCAAAATATGAAATTCTCGCCAAATCGCGAAATTTAAGTGTCGCGAAATATGCGCACATCAAAATCGCGAAATAAACATGTCGCGAAAATTTCATGTATTAAGGTAATTCAGGCTTGTCTTCCCAGTTACAGTTAACCCAAAATGACAGTTTACCCTGGATTAATCAGTTATCGGCTTTCGCGAGGAACTGAGAACTCCCTCTTCACTGAAACATCGTTTCACTGAAGGTTTCATGGCGATAAAAGCCGGAGTGTACCCAGTTTGCATATAGTAATCTTGTTTCTTCCCTGTGTATACCTAAAGATTTGAATTCGTTTTTAGATTTTAAGAAGCAAATGTCAGGGGCACCTAACGACTTTTCTGTGAAATAAGTGTTCGAAGGACCAAATATTGCCTAGAAATTTCTAAAGCTTGAGAAAAGCTAAAAATTTCTTGATAGCCATAATGATTCCGTTCGTCTAAAATATTCGTAGGTTTTCCAATAGCTTAACTACGATTTTTGGGAGGTTGTGTTATTCACATTTAATGTCAAGATATTGCCATTATTGTTAAAAAAAGGTCTCCTTAAAATTTCGGTATAAAGACAAAACGTCCCCTATAATTTTCTAATGAAAGCAAGGCTACTTCATGTCCTCGAACTTTCGCAGGACCCATAAGAGTAGCTAACACTTTCGGATGAGACGAAAAAGCCACCTAAGACTTTCGTGACAACCAAACTGTTCCCCTAAGACATCCAAACAGATAAAGAGTTTTTAGGGCAACTCCAAAATAACCAAACAGGCTTCTAAAGCACAGAGGAAACAGAAGACACTTCTGGCGTATTTGGAAACATTCGGTCGCTGGGTGCCCCTGATATGTAACCGTTTTATACGGTATTGTCCCCCATAAACCTCGTTTCTTTGTATTTTATCACCGAAAACTAATCAAATGTCCATGTATTTGTTGGACAACCATGTAATGAGATCAGTGTGCTCAGTGTTCTTTGCCCAGCAATAACACATTTTGAAACACCAATTATAATGATGACAAAATCAATTAGTGTTTTCAGTTACCTCCTAGCAAGGAAATTTATGCGAAATCCTTTGTTCCTTGATCAGATTTCGCTTTACACCCAAATTCTCTAATTTAACAAATTTTTTTCTAGAAATGTTGGTTCCGTTCGAATATTGTCTGGAAGAAAACATGTTTTAATATACTTATCCTTATTACATCATTAGGTTTTCTTTTTTTTTTCTTACACAGCACGGTTCCGCCTTGACGCAGTGTGAATGTCGCATGATAAACGTGAAGAAGGGAATTTCGTACGTCTGTCGCCAGGGTTTTATACTTTTCTTCGGGATATATTGGTGCTAGAAACAACAGTTTTCCATCTTTTTCCAGCAACTAATTTATGTAATTCACCAATAATGTATACGTAGCTCTGTAAAATAGATTTTTTAGTGGCCTTCACTGAATTTTACAGCCTATATGGTTTCTATAGTCACTGTAGCAAGCTTTGAACAATTTGTGATCGAAGCAAACGCCAGATATATATCGTAAACTTATGGATGTTTGTTATAAGTCAGTAATACTAAGGAAATTCTGATGATTTATGGTGTGTCTTATAATTACATCCATATATGATAGTGCTAACGAACATACTAACGTACAGGTTGGAAATATATTTATTTGGAAAGAGGTAAGAGTCGGAGTTATTTACTGGAATTCAACCAGTTCCTCAGGTACCATCATAACTTCATGATATGTATTCTTTGAAACTTTGATGCAAAGAAGTGTGGTTTGTTTAGCAATATTAGATTTTACATCAAACAGGTGTCATTCAGTTGCGGCATTGATTATGTAGATCTTTTTTACAGTTTTACTTATATGGCTGCGCATATATGTGGACTGCAGGTTTTGGGTGTCCAAGAAAGCCACGCTTTAATTTAAAAAGTACACTTGCTAATAGTTAGAATAACCGCACTTGTCGGTTCTCCAAGATGGAATGTAAAATCATCAGCAGTGTTTGAGCTATTAAGCTAAAATTGCTAATTCAAATTTGGAAAGATCGGCCAGCCCGTTGCCTCTTAAATGTCCAGTTCACATCCTTCAATTCCTACTAGCTTTATGTACTAGCATGCGTGTCTGAAAGTTTCATTTGGCAAAAGCCGTGGCTTTTAATTCCCGAAATGATTTGTTATGAAACTTGTGGGTATTCTAGCTTTCCTTGTTCGGTTTCCTTTTTCGGTGGTCTTAAAAGTGAAAAAGACTGGCGGTATTAGTTTGCTTTGAGCTTTGTAAATCTTAATATAAAGTTAAAGGTATATAAGATATCAAAGAGAATATGATCTTCGCAGTGGCACGAATTTTTTGCGGGTTCTAATTTTACGATTTTTGTAGTTTTGTCGCAAAAATAAGTTCCCGCAAATAAAATTACCGCAAACATTTTTCCCGCAAAAAGTTACTCCAGAGTAAACATTCTCTAACTTAAATTCGCCACAAAACAATTCCGTTCTACGAAATCATCTCTCTCGCAAAACGATGTAAAATGCAGAATTACTGGTTATAGGTTACGCATATACCATAGTACTGTTTGAAAATATGTATTTCTTTTGCACATTCTTAACAAAAACGAAAAATAATATTATCAATGCTGGGTACTGGGTACTTTCTGAAAATCCCAAAAATTAATTCCCAGCGAGAAAAACCAATCTGTCCTAATCGCAAAAATTTGTGCCACACTGTAAGCGGTTGAAAAAAAAAACTGATAAAATTTAAGCTTTTACCAGGTTCCTTTTGCAACTGCTCAGGTTGTTCATTCGATTGCGAAGATCATGTTCACTTTCATATCTTCATCTGCAGTTCAAAATATATATG
Organism: Porites cylindrica; assembly: GCA_964035525.1. Classification (NCBI taxonomy): domain Eukaryota; kingdom Metazoa; phylum Cnidaria; class Anthozoa; order Scleractinia; family Poritidae; genus Porites; species Porites cylindrica. The sequence continues at coordinate 2,817,810 of OZ037778.1, read as the reverse complement.
ATTTATTATCATATATTTCAATTCGTAAATATCACTTATTATACTCGGGTTAGTTTAAAATTCAAGAACAAACGGTCATGTAAATAAGTACTGACAAAAAAAAAACAAAAATGGCTGAAAAAAACTTGAATAGGAATGTACATAATTCTTGTCACGGGCATGAAATAAAGAAAAAAATCTGTCGCTCTCAAACAGGTCTTGAAGGCGAGGCACAACGGTTTAACACAAATCAGATCAGCAGAAATCAAAGATGTAAATATCAGTCCAGCACGATTAACACTAGCGTCTCAAGAACATGGCTTATAACAGGATGATATTTTGCAATTAATGGTTTCAACCTTTTTTCATAGCTATGTACTGAGAAAAAAACACATAAAAAAACTTGCAGGAAAAAGCCTACTTTACCGATCACTTAGTTTCCTCGAAACACAAAAACTTGCTCATACACAAAAAAGTAGTTAACTCCAGCAAAAAATTAGTAGCAGACGGTACTGTGTAAAATAGCTTTGTAAATGTGTCGTGAGGCTCAAATAAAAATGCAAACGTAACCCTTAGATATTCAATCTCGATTAACTCACCCCTCAGCTCCAAAATCAGACAGGCTTTCTAAACCTTGCTTTGTTATTCTCTTTGTTATTGCAGCGTCGAAGTTCCCAGGCTTTGTCATGAAGACTAATCCGATCTTTGTGTTATTTTCTATTGTTGCTTTGCTTTTGGTATTTATCTATAACACGTACTGGACTTCAAACTGGCGTTTGCTTACAAAAATAAGTTCAACCAGCGTAGTGAAACTCAGTGAGTTCCACAAAACCAAGCAACAGAAAGAAGTTCAGGCAAGAGAAACCCTTATAAAAAACAACGCAACTTTTAAGATATATGACAGCAAAGCAAACAACAGCAGCACAGAAGCTGGTATAATCGTGGAAAATAGTCATCCACAACAAGAATTTGTTAAAAGGCGAAAAAATCTCATAGTACTGAGTGCAGGCCGCAGTGGGTCTTCCTTACTTGGTTCATTATTCGACAATAATCCGCACGTCATGTATTGGTTTGAGCCTCTATATACTATCACGAATCAAATCCCTATGAAACAGCAGCCAACAAAATACAAAGAAACCACCACCAGCGTTATCGATAGCTTCTTTCAATGCGGCTTTGACAAAATTGACAACACTATTTTATCGGCGCTTTCGAGAAGTATTTTCCGCAAAAAAAGTAAAGCGCTCTCTAAAGGCCAGTTGCCTCAGTTTTCAAGTCAACGTCTTAGCTATGCTTGTAAAAGTTACGATCTCACAGTGATCAAGATTTTGTCTGCAAGAGTACCCAATACAACAATACTGACTTTAGAGAAACTTTTCCAAGAACAAAATCAATATGATGCAAAACTGGTCCACTTGGTTCGCGATCCAAGAGGAGTGGTCTATTCCAGGGTTAAGCTAGGATGGATGAAGAAAAACTTTAACAGCCCCGAATTTCGGAAAAGTGTTCGAAACGTATTTGATCCAATACTTCAGAATATACGACTTGGTCTGTTTTCTTGCCCATCTTGGCTTAGAGATCGCTTTAAAGTTGTTCGCTATGAAGATCTTGTGGCGAATATGGTAAATGTTACACGTGACCTTTATAACTTTGCAGGATTGGATTGGTCATCTAACGTTGATAAGTGGATAAGTACCCTAGCCAACAATTTCAAGCACGGACACGCTTATTCCTTGTTAAGAAACGCGTCAATTTCTATGAACAGTTGGAGACACGCACCTAAACCCCTGATAGAAGCTGTGGAAGATGTATGCGCGGATCTCATGGATCTTTTGGGATACCAGAAAATGATAATAAAATAAGACAGACAAAATAGTGCCTTATGATATTAATGTTCTTGTATAGAGGTGCTGAGTAGTCCATACCAACTAGAACGTTTTCTTTTAATAGTCCGCCAACCTAAACTATCCGTGAGGACTGACGTTAAAACCAGACGTAATCTAGCTTATTTTGGGTTGGAAAATATGAAACGGCTTGTCGGCCATTTGCATTGTAAAACGTAATTGAATTGAGAATCCAGGCACAGACGGATGGCTAATGTTGACTGAAGCTCACTGACAAGATAAATGGGAATTGGATAAAATTAAATTCGTTTTAACAAATAATACCATCTTTAGAAATTGTTTTCCTACAGTTCTTGTCTTTATGCCATTCAACTTAGTAGTACACACAAAATTATGCTATTAATATTCTTATAGCTCACGCTTTCCTGGGGGCGTTTGGATTGGAAGCTTAATTTGTTTGAAATTGAATATTTTTTTGTTCAAGTTTGCATGTTTTCTTATTTTTTCATGAAACGCAGCTAGCGTTGATAGGGTATGAACTAAGTAACCCAAATGCATGTACACCTGAAAAATAGATCTCGCACTTGATATTAATTTAAAACTCTACGGACACTCGGTTAGAGTTTAGCGGCATGTTGCAGTAATTTTACTTTAGTTAATTTTTACGCGTATTAAACAGTATAGTACCTGCGTTACGTTCAATTAACAACTCTGCAATAAACTAATTTTAGAAGCCTTGTTTTTATGCAGAGAAGATTTATAGCTACAACATGTCAAGTGAATGAATTTTTTCCCCGGCATTGCCCTATATCTTATTTACAAAACACTGAAAATTGCCTGATTACACATTCAAGTTGTTGTTAGTAACCTCGCCCAACGTATAGAAATACTCTACTTTTCCTCAACCAACAAAGAATGCTTGAGTTCTGTGTTTGAACGTGGTAGCCTCATGCGAGGTGCGGGGTATCGTTACACGAGACTGTGAAAAGCAAATCAAAGTATAACAGGCGCCCAGTGACCATGAAAATTCACCTGAAGGTCGTCATCTCCTCTGTTGTTTTGACGATGTTTTTGCTGTGCTTCAACTTGTATATTCATATTCATATATGGAATGATGCAAGTCAACCAATCATTTTATGAGACCGTGGCAGACGCTCCGGAGTTCTAAAAGCTTGTTCGTAAGAGTATTATGGAGAAAATGTTGAGAAAGAAGGGCGAAGAGAACTATCGATAAGATACGAGACTTCAGGAGACAAACTTTTGAAGACACTTAACAAGAAAAAGGTTGTCCAGACGGGTATAAGAATGAAGGACTCCTCCGCTTTGAGAGCAAACAGCTGCAATGAATCTTAGAAGGAATCACATGTGAGCGAGAAAAGGGGAAAGCTGCAAGCAATGTTTACTAAAACGGAAAAATCTCATAATTCTCATTCTGGTGCAGGCCGAAGTAGATGTTCCTTACTTGGTTCTCTATTGAACAACAATCCGCACATTATGAACTGGCATGGTTTGAGCCCGTCTATATCAGACTATCAAACATCAAATCCCTAAGAAACGGCAGCCAACAAAATTCAAAGAAACAACTATTAATATTATCAATAACTTCTTTCAATGCGGCTTTGACAAAGTTGGCAACACTATTCTGTCGGCGCACTCGAATGTTCCGCAAGAAAAGTAAAACGCTGTCCAGAGGGTAGCTTCGCCCAGTTTTCAAAAGAACGTCTTAGCAATGCTTGTAAGAGTTATGATCACACTTTGATCAAGATTTTGTCTCATCGAGTGCCCAATACGACAAAACTGACTTTAGAGAAACTTTTCCAAGAACAAAATCAATATGATGCAAAACTGGCCCACTTGGTTCGCGATCCAAGAGGAGTGGTCTATTCCAGGGTTAAGCTAAGATGGATGAAGAAAAACTTTAACCGCCCCAAATTTCTACTTTTTTACAAAAAGGTCAACTCTGCTAGTTAAAAACACCAGAAAAACTAAGTTTCTGCATTCACTTTCCATAGAACAAAATGCAAAATTGTTACCTTTTTTGTCTATGCTTGTCGTTCAGGTTAAAAGTTAAAAAAAGGTACCTTTTTTGAAAAAGAAGTCAGGTATTTTCAACTTTCGAGTGAATGATATTTTGAGGTCCATTTCTCACTTTACGAAACGATGTTTTAAAGCGCAAAAGAGGTACCTTTTTTTCGGTTTCAAGCGATCTCATGAAAGGCACAAAAAGGTACCTTTTTTGCAGTTGGAAGCGATGTTCTCAAAAGCGCGAAAAAGGCACCTTTTTGGCAGTTGGAAGTGATGTTCTCAAAAGCGCGAAAAAGGTACCTTTAATAGTGTTTTCAAGCCATGGGAAACCATTTAGAATCCTTCTGATTGACAGATGTCAACTGTTTGGTGTCATTTTTATGAATTTTTTGTCTGAATTTACTAATCCACTAGTCAAGAGATAAATATCCCCTATTTATTCGCCAAATTTGAAACCAATTGCTGAGCTTGACACTGTAACATGTACAGTGTCAGGTCGCAGTTTTAAAATCTATCCCCCTTGCTTGATTTTGGCATGGGTGTGAGCCATCTTGATCAGTGTCGGAGTGGAGATGGAAGCATTGTCGCTGGCTCGGTGGTTATCAATGAATGACAGGTGTCAGTTATAAGTAACCTGAAGAGAAACCAAGCCAGTCTCTTGTGCATTTAAAATGCTTTTTTGTTTCCCCGCTAAAATGCTTTACCTTAATGCTCCATTTTTTTGAATAACATGCTCACCCTAAGAAAATTCACTAAAATGCGCGATGATGCGATGATGATACGTATAAGTGTTCAAATAGCAAGAATGTATGTTAATGCATTTAATACACCAAAAGACAATTGTCTAAACAGTGGCACTTGAACTTTTTTTTGAAAGTTTATTTTCTATTTGGAAATTTCCAATTTTCATTTTCCGTGAAAAAAAAAATTTCCGGAAAATTCCACCAAAGTTCTCGAAAAAAATGCTGGCTTACTGTATAAAAGTCTAAGAAGAGGAAAGTTGTTCAGGCTTACTCTTAGTATTTAGTTAGGGGATGTCAGAGGTACATGTATGGTGGCATTTCGACTGTTAATGGCTTTACTTCGGCCTGTAGCTCAAAAAGCACCTGAAGTTAAATTATTTATATAATTCATATCATAGCAAAGAAAAATAACCCCAAGACTGAAGTCTCTAATTTAATAGTAACCTTTCTGGAGTGAAAAACATCACCCAGGAAACAAGACAGTTATATTAAAATGACCCGCTCGGAACCCGCTTAGTTTAGACTTAAAGGAAAATGAACACTTTTGCTTTACATGTAGGACTTCTTTCAGGTTAAAGTGTTTGCTCACGCTTAAAATTGCGCTTGCTGAGCTTCGCCTCTTGCATCTAGTTTTAAAGTACCAGAAGTTGTTACTAACATTTTCGGGAGCCATTTTATCCATTTGGCTGGTGACTAGTATTTTCGGATTTCTTCTAGTTTCTCGCTTTTGATCTTGGCTTAAAGAAGCGAGCTAAAATTTCTTGCTCCGCTGATTCCCTAGCTTGTAGATCATTTCAATTTTAACAGGATCACCTAGAATCCCCTAAAAAAAGTCCGTGCATCGTTCATTGAAGCTCAAGAGGTGCCAACGGATGACATACGTCCATCAGTAGGATTTTGAATGGCTTCCCAAAAGTTTGAAAACACTATTTTATATTTTTAAAAAGGTACCTTTTTCGCACTTTTAACAACATCGCTTCCAACTGCAAAAAAGGTACCTTTTTGTGCCTTTCATGAGATCGCTTGAAAGCGACAAAAAGGTACCTTTTTCGCGCTAAAAATCATCGTTTGGTAAAGTGAGAAATGGATGAAAAGTGGACAATATTGACGTCAAAATATTTTCACTCGAAAGCTTAAAATACCCGCCTATTTTTCTAAAAAGGTACCTTTTTTAACTTTTCACCTAATCGACTGGCATTAACAAAAAAGGTAACAATTTTGCATTTTGTTCTATGAAAAATGAATGCAGTAAGTTAATTTTTCTGCTCTTTTCAAGTAGCAGAGTTGATCTTTTTGTAAAAAAGTAGAATTGCCGGAACCTTTCACTGATTTAATCTGTGTGAGATGCGCGACAGTGCTTGGCGCGCGTTTGTGCGTTGGCTTACACCGAAGGACTGGTCAGCTATTTTGGGTGCGCCTTCGTGCGAAGAAACAGTTCTTTATGTTTCTCCCTTACAGAGCTGTTAAAAAATACCCAACAGACTGTCGTTGGATCACTAATAAAATCAAATGTGGATCCGTAAGCGCCAAACTGCATTTATTAAGCAGGGGAAGAACTCAATAGCTTACCGACTCTGGAGAAATAAGGTGCAATGCGCTGTAAGAACAGTAATATACCACTACTATCATAATAGGGTGAAGTAGAATAAGTGAATCCTGCAAAGCGGTGGAGAGAGATTAAAAAGCTCACCGGTCAGGCGGGACATCAAACAGGACTGGCACTATCAGCTCCTTGACAGTGACATGGATATCAAGTCATTAGCAAACATGATCAATGACTATTTTGCAGGCATAATTGAGACAAATCAATAACAGTATTAGAGTGATTTTACTTAACAGGCGAAATAGGTAGTGGAAAACTTCTCACTATTATGCACTAATTCCATTGCCTTCTTTTGTTTACTTGTAGCTATTTTGCAATAGTTGTTAGTATCTGTTTCACGGGTCGAGTAAAACATCTGTAAAATTGTTGACTGTCGTTGGTATAATTTTGTACTCCGCTGTTCAAGACGTTAAACAGCGACAACATCAAATCGCTAGTCTCCAGGGCTTTTCCCTGGACGGGTATTTTCGGGACGCGGGATTTGACTAAAATACAGAGCGGGATTCGGGAAAAGGAAAAAGTCTTGACGGGACACGGGATTTGAATGCTAGTGGGAATGCGAGATTCGCCAAAATCATGCACCAAAAAGGGTTGAGAAAGAAAAACGGTACTCGAGGCGCAGATGACAGACGTTTGGGATGCGGAATATAATTGTCGTGAAAAAGGCCAACCCCAACCCCTCCCCCCCCGCCCCCTTCAGACTCTGAACCACATGGAAAAACTAAAATGCAACTATGAATCAATAATAACAACTGAAGATGAGTTTATTCAGTTTGCCTTTTTCACACCAGCCGCCTTAGCCAGTAGTTTTGCAACTGACACGAAAGCTCATTGTGATCAAAAAATCCAAATACACGATAAATAATCTATTTTCTAGCAATATTGAATTCAGCATCGTCTACATGTTTCACACTGTCAAAAACCACTCCAAGTTAAAAACTTCTGAGAGTTCTCATGCTGGCAAATTTCACGCCTAGGGCACGGTCAAGTTTTGCATCCTCCCTTTAATATCTGCGGACTCTGACAGACTCTTGGCGATATGAATCTTCTCTTCCATGACAGTAAGGATGCGGATTGTGTTGGTATGAGCTGCACCAGCCTTCCAACCCGACACAAACACAAACGCGTTTCCTACTTTCATGAATCCCATCCTTTTGCCCATGTCCAGCGCAAATTCAAGCCGCTCATCGTGTTCTTCAAGTACGTTCTCTTTTGGCGGTCTATCGTAAATGAGCGGGAAGCAGCCCCTGTATAAGTGCATCTGGCGTGCCACGCGCGCGTCACGTGTTACCACGATGATAGGACAGCGGGGACGAAAGCGCGCCACTACTTCAGCAGTCCTAAACGAAAAAAGTAGACAAAAATAATTATGACGCCTTCCTACAACGGCAACGAACACTAGGTTACGTCCCAGCCGATAAAATAGGGACCTTAAGATCCGAGGAAGGCGACTGCGGAGGAAACGTCGCTGGAAAAGTGAATTCGTGTTATTTCAATCTTCATCGCGATTACTCCAAGTAACTAACTTTTTCAAATGTGGGTGAACCATCCTAAAGTTGAATTCCTAAGAACCATATCCAAGTTCAGAAAGAGAGAGGAAATTTCGTAGTCGCTTGTGTACTTCCTCTGTACAACTTGAAATTAGGCATTTTCACGTCGTAGTCGTGCAGTGACGGCAAAGAAATGCGTGATGCACGTGCAAAATTGTTGTTTTGGTTATTAAACCTATTGCTTTTGTGGCGTTCCCGTTCCCGTCGCCGTCGTCGGATCTTATGGTCCCTAATAACCCTTGAGCTTTAACATTGGGAAACTGATCGGTTCGGTATGTTTATATTGCTTTGTTCACCGCATTCTTTCCTTTTAATCGAATTGTTAACTCCTTCTCTTATCTTCATTATTGTTTTTTTTGTAGTCGCATTGTCACTGAAAAGCCCCACCAGGGGAGTGTCAATAAACTATTGTTATTGTTTATTTCGGTTTACGGTTTGACAAATGGTGCATGCGCTTCTACGCGCCAAAGGAAAATTCCACTCGGAACTTCCGTTTGATAATTGCACAAAACACTTTCATTTACTAAGATATGGCCGCGTAATCTAGGATTTGTTATCAGTTATGTACCAGGAAGACAACTTGGACTCAAATTTCTGTTTGAAACACCCCGAACGAGAAAACAGGACTACCTTTTCAAACGTTTTGTTTCTGCCGGAATGACCAAGAAGGCAGTTTGCCATTAACTTTCTGACCAGGAAACATTTTATTTGTAAAAGGTAAATAATCTTGGTCTTCACTTGACTCGCTTGCGTAACCGGCGAGATCGTTATAGCACTAGCAAAGTTTTAGCAGAGGAGCTGCGAAGTCGTGCAGAGAATTGGGAGGAGACGCACGAGAAAAACAAAAACACTCACACGAGCAAAAACAATTCCGCCAGCTACGCAGACCCCGGGGGGGGGGGGTGGGGTACTCCCTATAATGGCCTATAGGGGGAGGTTCCGCCCAAAAGGGGTACCTTGTTCAGGATTTCACTAGTTGAAGTATAAGAAAGGGTGGGGAAATCTGTCAACTTGTGTCTAAATGCATTTTATGGCTGTGAAAAAGTCGAAAAACCCTTCTGCTTTTTGAATTATTCATTCTGGAAAGAAAGTGCATTTACAGCAGTTAAAAGGGGTCTAGTATTCTAAACAAGGTATGTGAAAGGGGTACATTTTCTGACAAAAATGGTATATAAAAGGCAGGTAAGGGGTTGGACCTCGGGGCGGAACCTCCGCGTTTAACATTTTGTTCATTCCTCCCCCCCCCCCCCCCCCCCCCCGCCCGCCCCTGGGCACTCGACTTACTTTCCCGTGTGCGTAAGACAGACTATGCATGCCGCATTAGCTGTGAATGACGCAGCCACTGCAGCTATGGCAGTTGTTTCGTGAGTATCTGCGACTCTGTTCATAGAGTGCCTCAAGTCATCAAACAGCTGCCTGTGAAAAATGGCGGCCTCTGCTTCACGGCAAATCTTGTGCATCATGGCTATGGCTTTTACTGGATAACGACCTTTCGCGGTCTCACCTGGAATTATCAACGACAACAAAACCCTTCATTTCAAACTGTTGATTGAAGACAAGAGGCAACGGTACCGCACGCTCTCGTAAATTTCCTTTCCTGTAACGTTAATGATTTACTTTTTACGCTCTTTGGTTAATTCTTTTAATCCCCTCTACTATGTTTCAATTTCATGACTGTCGCCGTAGTACAATCAACCTCGCTTAATACAGACAGTTTTCCTTTTCCCTAGCCCTTACAATTTCTCTAAATTCATCCCGATTCGTACGGGCACCTCGTTAACATGGCACTTTCCATGGCCCCCTAAGTGTCCGTATTAACGGGGATACACCGTGCTAAATAATAATAATAATAATAATGTACTGATGGGCGATTGTCTCTCACTTAGACCACGGTTTCAACAACCAAGGACCCCTAGTTTCTTCGGATCAATTTTGGTTTCGAGGAAACTGCCCACCGACCCCTCCCCTAAGCCATCATTTTGCCTAAAGTGAGACGCAAGTGCTAATGTTAGCTTGGGGGTAGTTTCCCAGAAACCTAAGTTGATCCGGTTTTTCGTCAGTATTTGTTGAAAACGACTTGGAACGCGATTTTGTTAGGAACCGGCTAGACTAAACTGACTCTTTTAGTATCGTCTGTCGCTAACTCAAAAGTAACTAAGGATAGAGTATGTAGCACGCGCGAGGGCGCACTGAAAGAGTGGTACGTAATAAAGTCGTTTCCTTTCTTTATATGAACAGGAGTTCCCCTACAGACTCGTCTAATTTACAGTAGACTACGAGTAGACCCTCATTTTCCCTTACGGATAGTGGAGCGAGCGAAACGCGAACGCGCTTGAAAATCATCCCACGCGAGAAAGGCGTGCGTGGTTTCTCTCTCCCCGTTGCGTCTCGCCTTTCTCGCGTTGGATGATTTTCACCCGCGCTTTCGTTTCGCTCACTCCACTATTCCTGAGGAAAAATGAGGGAATACTCGTAGTAAGTAGTCTAAATTTACAGTAATCAAAGTAGCATGCGCAGCAGGCGATCCTCTCCAATCGAAGCGAGCAAAAGATGGCCCCTCCCCCCCACCCCCATAGTTGTTTTTACTTTCGCATCAACTTCAGCGTCCTACTCGCAAGGGAAGCTGCAACAGAATTATGGCGGTTTGGCGGTTTACTGTCATTTAATTCCAGGTAATTGATTCATTAAGGAGTTTTCGCAAGGACGATGGCGACAGCAACAACAAAGTGAAAAAAGAAATTGGTTTATTAAAAACAACAACTATGCACGTGCACCACACTTTTTTGAACATTTCTTTGCCGTCACTGCACGATTACGACGTAAAAATGCTTAATTTCACGTTCTGTGGAGGACTCAAACGGGCGACTACGAATTTTTCTTTCCCTTTCTAAACTTGAATGTGGTCCCCAAGAAATCAACTACACGGAAATTCGCCTACGTTTAACATTTTCAGCGAAATGGAAAAAAATAAATAAATAAAACACACACGAAAAAGAAGGAAAAAAGCAAAAGCATTTCAAAAGTGACGTTTTCGCTTCCGTCGCCGTCGGAGTCGTCGATGCTAAAGCTCCGCCCTATTAGCTAAGATACCGTGAATAGGGCGTTTAGTTTAAGGCGTTTTTTACTAGCTTCCATCAAAACATACCAGAAAGCATTACACAGTCAGCTCCATCCAGAATAGCATTGGCAACATCTGAACCCTCAGCACGAGTAGGACGAGGATTATGAATCATGCTTTCCAACATCTGTTGGTACAATAAAATATGTTGGTTACCAATTCAACAACTTGTCACGTCATCAAAGGTAGAGCAGTGCGAATTGAGCAGTGCACGGATATTTTTCGCGTTAGCCGGCCTGATAGGCGCAAAAAATACGCGGGGATAGGTAATGCTCGCGAGGAAGGTGGACAAGCGCGCGTGATATGACAGAGTTCCCTAGCTCTTCGCGCCTTTCTCTTGGGCTTGACGCTCCAGCTTTTTCACAGGATTGAAATTCAAAAGTTTTATAGGTGCTAACGACGCAAAATTAATTATACTTTTGTTAATTAGACGATATTATTTATTCATTGTTTCCATATTATGTATTTACTGACCTGAGTAGCGCATATGACTGGCTTTCCGTTCTTGTTGCATCGACCAATCATCATCTTCTGGGCTAAAAACACTTTCTCCGGTGGGATTTCAATGCCCAGATCTCCTCGAGCCACCATGATACCATCTGCTTCGTGCATGATCTCATCAAACTTTCTTACTCCTTCATGATTCTCAATCTTGGCGATAACCTTGATTCCTTTTCCTTTCTCACCCAATACACTGCGTATGTCTTTTATGTCTTGAGCTTTGCGAATAAATGAAGCAAATATCATGTCCACCTAGAAATAACAACAATGCAACAATTAATGATGTTTGATATACAGTGGAACCCTGTTAACAGAGATAAAAAGGTAGACTACGAGTAGTTCCCCATTTTTCCAAAGGGACTGTAGAGCGAGCGAAACGCGGGCGCGCGTGAAAATCACCCCACGCGAGAAAAGGCGACACGCGGTTGGGAAAGAGAAAATCTCTCCCCGCCGCTTGTCGCCATTTCTCGCGTGGGGTGATTTTCACGCGCGCTCGCGTTTCGCTCGCTCAGCTATCCCTTAGGAAAAATGGGGGACTACTCGTAGTCTAACAAAAAGGGGACATGCCATAGTGTCCGTATTATCTGGGTGTCTGCATTAAGTGGGCAGACAAATAAAAGTCACAGACGTTTGATTTATTGATATTGACACTAAAACAGACATAGAAGAAGAAGGAAGGAGCCAAAGACTGCCAGCACAAAGCCAAGGAAGTTAAACTTGTGTAGAAGGAAACAGAAAACTTTTGTTAGAGGGCTTCAGTACAAGGGTCAAACACGAAAATGAAAAATGGCAGATGGGCTTCAAACATGTCAGGCTTTTTTACTACTGTTTTTAGTGATAAAATCGTATTAACTTGTTGAATTCTGTAAGTACAATGTCTACAATAAGCACATGATTGTGACAAGGAAAATATACAGTGCACAGGCAACCAGTCATCCTCAGAGACCTAGGGGCGGTCAGTTGGGTCAGGAAGAGTTGAAGTTTGAATAAATTAGATTGTATTCGTGCATGCTTCATTGCTGTGTAGAGTTCTCCGCACGTTCAGAGACGTCTTGTCTACGAGATACTATTTATACACTGAGAACACAAACCATCACTGAACGTGTAGCCTATGTACAGACCTCCCCTTCCCTCAGGAAAAATCGGAGAGGGGGAGGGGTGGGGGGGGGGGGGGGTCCGACAAAGGCTATGAACGTGCAGTAGCATTCGAATGGCGCTAAGCTTTTCTATTTAGAAATCTGCCTAAAAATGAAGCATTCACTAATACAATCTAATTTATTCAAACCTCAGTTCTTTAAACAGCTTTGAAATTTAACATTTCTCACTCTTGTTAATGATGTTCGTCAAACATCGAAACGTCGAGTAACGTTTTTAAGTTTAATTTTTCCTATCTCTTAGTAGTTTGTCTTAGTGACGAAAATTGTAACCACCTTGGCTGTGGACCTAGTCTCTCTTGTTTGTCAGGAAATTGTTAAATAGACTATCTCTATCTTTCGGAATTTTTCCAAGACTGGAAGACTAGTTTTGCAAATTTCAAACTTCGTATCAAAATGTTGCACATTTTATTATCCTTGGAAACATCCGGCGAAGAGGATGATTTCTTCACTTTACAAATAATTAGACTGGAGATAACAATGATATTATATTGTATGTTTGCATTAGTGATCAAAGAAACACTTACCCCCTGTTCAACACCAAAATGAATATCCTTAATGTCCTGTTCTGACAATGCTGGCAAGTCTACTTCAACGTCAGGCAGGTTGACACCTTTTTTACTGCCAAGTTTAGCATTATTTAGAACCCTGGTCAGTAAATGGCTTTTCCCAATCTCCACAACTTTCAGAGAGATCAATCCATCATCCACGAAAATAATCTGCCCCTCTTTTACAACGTTTGTGATATTCTGGTAGTCAACAAAGATGGTGTTTTCATCTCCTTGGTCATAATGTGCTTTGTCTGTGGAAAGTTTCAGTAACTCATCCTTTTCGAGGGAGATCTCTCCACTACCCCCCTGTAATAAATAACAACATGCTTTTAGGTCAAATCATTTGCACATACATTTTACACTCTCTTCGTTTGTTAAGGGGTGGTAATACTGGCAACACATTTGAGCAATTCTTCAAGCAACAATTTCGCCTCATCAGTTTGAGAGGAATTTTTCTTGCTATACTAGATGATTTTGTTGCTTCAGTTAGCAGCATGTTGCAGAACAAACAATGCTGCATGAAGCAATGACAAAATGTTGCTATGAGCAACAACAATCTGGAACAATGTACATGTAGCATGAAAAGTGGCTAGAATTTGTTGCCTGTATTTCCATCCTTCAATATCAAACTTAAAAGTAGCCTGATAGATACTATTAAATCATATTTAATGTAGTTAACGACCAGGAGCTATGGTCTCGGGTGTTTTGGCATTCTTTGGTAGTGCGTTGGTCATCTGTAGCGTTGTGCGTGACTATGTTTGCGTTTGTAGCATTTACCATTGTTCATGAGCTGGAGGGCAGATTCCTGTCCAGCGGTATGTCGCTTTGGCGCATGCGGAGGCCACGTGCCTACGTTGTGTTTGCGTTGTACTCAAAGTTTTGTTAGCGTGGCGTGGCGTGGCGTTCCAGTAGCGTAGCGTTTCTCTTGGTTCCCCTCCCTCCCTCCGCTTTCTTTCTTATTTATTTAGTTTTTTTATTTTTCAGGGGTTGGTTCATTTACTTCCACTGGGCTTCTGGCCTCAGTGTGACGGGTGCCATAGTGGGGGGCTGGGCGCGGGGGGGCTCGTGGCTGGGTTGCGGGTTGGTAGGCCTGTGGGTGTTCTTCCGCCTTGGGGTGTATTGCGGTTGCAGCCCCCTGGCCCATGGGCACCCAACCTCCACTTGCGACGCAGGCGTTAACTGGCGGTATTGTGTAGCGGTCAAGTGAGATTTGGCGGTGAAGCCTTGTCCCCACTCCCTGTTTTGGATCACGCCTCTGCCGCCAAAACGTTAATCGCCCACTGAGACAATACCGCCAGCTACGCAGGTTTACTTGAAAGTTAATTCTGTTTCCTTATCCATCATTAGCCTGTGAGCAAGCTCTCCATTTGGGGGAGTAATGAGAAGTCACGCAAGAGCAGCATGGCCCTCCCAAGTCTCTTGTGACTTCCTTTGCTTGCCATAAATGGAGAGCTTTGTCGCAGGATAATCCACCAGGTAAATCCTTAGTTTATTTTCTGCCTGATAACGACAAGTTTGTACATTATTCTTTGATCAAGCTTTAAAAGTAACCTCTCTACAGATTTAAAGATCATAGCACGACTAGTCTACTACACAGCCATTCTTAGTGCCGTCATGCAACGCTCCTCTCCAGGAGCACTGTGTGAGCTGTGTAGCACACTATAGCAGGACTACATATTCTCTGTTTTCAGTGTCATGCCAATGAGAATAAAAATGCAAACCATTCAATACAGAAAGTTCAGAATCTGGGAAATATAAGACGAATATAAAAAAAACCTCACTAAGAATCAGGTCTGTGCAATATTCCGTATATTTTCGGTTTTTTGGTTAAAATAAATTGGTCATTTTTTAAGTCAGTTTTATCAGTTTTGCACTGAAAAATTGCGGTTTTCGGTTGTCTGTTGCGGTTTGCGTTTTTTTTTTGCTTTTTAGCATCTGGTTTTTGGCAAAAAAAACAAGCATTTGTTTTATTTGCCATCCGATGTGGTTTTCCATTTTTCCAATTATTTTGGTTTCCTGTTTCTTTGTCTGCGTGACAAGGTTGAGAGGAAACAGTAAGTTAATTACTTTTATCTTCCATAGTAAAAGTCACATTAAGTTCCTGTTAATGACAAAAAAGGAACAAACTGTGTCAGTTAGATTCCTCTGCGCAGTCACGTATTTCTAGACTAATTTAGACGTGTCTATTTTAAAGTCAATCCAGGTCTTAGGTGACTGATTGCTGCAACATCCAAATCAAATC